>RJWT010003497.1:24816-36493 GCA_004365215.1 Cuniculus paca | reverse complement strand
TTACATTAAAAATCGTCACTGTTGGGACTGGGGATTTAGCTCAGCAGCTTAAGTGCCTGCCTGGCAAGCGCAAGGTTGTGAGTTTGATCCCCAGTACCAAAAAAAAAAAAAAAACAAAAAAAAACAAATCGTCACTGTTTTGCCTAACTGCGTATTACTGTGATTTTTCTTTTGCTTTTTTATGAAGTCCCGTCACTATTGGAAGAGTTTATTGTTACCTGTAACCAGCTACAGTACTATTACTTATAAGATTGTTGAAAAAAAATCCTTCAGGCACGTCGCTGTTTGTATTTCCCCATTCAGGTTTATTCTGTCATCCTTATTCCTTCAAATGTAGCTCAATTTGTGTTGTCTGTGAGAACTTCGGTAACTGCCCCAGCTCTCAGGGTTTTCTCAGTGTTTCTGTTTTCTTTTTGTATGTAAATCGTGTTACTTGAACAAAAGGTAACAAGACTTGGTGTAGTACTACAAGGTACTTTTCTTCCATTCTGTGACACACAGATAGTAAACACCCATAAAGTGCTTACTGGGAAAAGAAAAATGTGAACAATCACAGTGCAAGTGTAAGAAGTAGAAACAAGATTCCAAGGAGGGCAAATCACCTTTGTTTAAGGAAAATAAAAAAAAAAAGCTTCACAGAAAGGGTGATGTTTGAATTGTTTTTAAAAGCTTTGTAGGATTTGAATGTTGATTAATTCTTTGACCAGTCTGGTTACTTCTTTCTCTCATTCTCCACAAATTGCATCTGTGTCATCAGCATTCTATGCAACTCCCCTATAAAATCCTTTGCAATTCCTTACCTTTAATAAATGATTTTGCTTTTTTTTTTTTTTTTTAATGCTTGAGAAAACTGAGAATGTTTTGTTAACCTTTCCTCCTCGTCTGTCCTCCACCCCACCTTTCCTGCACTGTCACGGTTTGGGTTATGCTTACCTTATTCAAGATAAGCCTTTCCACTGTGCTTTTCATCTACTTTTTCATTTCTAAGATTCTATGTGTGTGAGCTTTTTTTTTTGTCTTAAGCTTCTCCTACGCTCTTCAGTTTACAGACATAATCAACTTTGATTCTGACCCTGCATATATACCTTCCAGTTTTTCTCCATTCTTCCTCAGATTTATTCTTGCCTAAATAGAAGAGCATATATAATTATTCCCATTTCTTTATTTCTGTTAATTTCTTGGCTTGCTGCCCAGAAATCTGGCTTTCATCTGTTATTCCCCCGCCCTCCCCAAAACTCATAAGATCACCTTTATTTTATTGACACCTTGCCTAATTGCCAAGGTGGTGGATTTAGAAAACCTGCAGCTGGGCATGGTGGTGCATGCCTGTATTTGCAGCACTAGGTGGGCTGAGGCAGGAGGATTATCGCAAGCTTTAGGCCAGCCTGGGTTACGTAGTGAGTCCAGGCCAGCCTGAACTATATAGTGCGACTCTGTCTCAAAAAAAGAAAAAAACCCTGCAAAACCACTTGCGACTTTTTGGGGACCCATGAGTACTGATTACTTGTTGTGAAAGAACTATTAGTTTTCATATGTAATAATATTATTGTGATATGTTTTTAAAAATAGTTTTAATTTTTTTAGGGTAATGCTGAATAGTTACAAGGAAATGAAATTACAGTGGCAAGCAGAAACACCAAAACAACACGAAGGATTTATTTATGTCAACAGCACTGATTGGGATCATTCTGAGAATATCAGTCTCTGATCTCTGGTGGTCTAGGGCTTATATGGGGTAAGCAAGCAGAAAGTACAGAGGCAGAATGGCTTGTTAGTTGGGGATTGGTTTATACAGTGTGATTCATAGTGACCAGCCATTTCTAAGGGACGGAAGCAACTGGAACTGGAACTGGAGCTATTACCTGGACAACTAACAAACTGAAGTATCCTGGCCGGGGGAACCATTTTCTGTTACAGTATCTCTGGGATTTGCTCTAAAATAATTTAGATGACAGTGTAAGTAAAATATTTCTTATATGTTAATGGTTGAAACTGGATGAGGGGTATATGTGGTGGGTTGACAGCTGGCGGTCAGTTTGTGACACCCTGCTGAACTCAATCGGCATGGTGCTGGGTGTGGATGACTCAGTGTGGTGGCGATTGTTGCAAACAACATAAAAAGGAGAACTGGAGAGGAAGGGGTAGTATTGTTGGTGCTTGTATTGTCATTGGTTCTCCTGGAGGAACTTGTCCAGCTTCTTTCCTGATACGAACTTGGCTGTTCTCATTCTCAGAGGAGCTGAGGACCTCGTTGTTGCTGAGGATGGCTGTGGTACTTTTTGGGGGAGGTCTGGTCCTTTAAGCATCACTTTTTGGCTCCAGTGCAGACCCCCCCCTCAGCCTACTGGCACAGATCCTTCATCTTACTGGCACAGGCTTTCTAGTTTCCACCACTGACCTTTGGGCCTTCTCAGTGCAGATCCATGAAACAGGCTTGTATGAGACATTGTTTTGGGCTCTTAAAGTCTTCAGCTGGACTCATGCAGGACATTGCCAGGGGATCCAGACCCTCAAGGTAGATTCTGTGGGTCTTTAATGTGTGGACAGACTTCCTGACTGTCTTGGTTACTTTTCTCTTGTTGCTGAGACAAACACCTGACACCCAAAATTAGGGAAGAAAAGGTTTATTTAGCTTACAGTTTCTGGGGATTTCAGTCCATAATCAGTGGCTCCAAGGCAGGGTGGCATGGCACTGGGGCAACACCTCAAGGCAGCAGCCAGAGCAAAAGGGGGCAGCTGTTCATGGCGGCTGCAAGCGGCCAGAGCAAACCGCGCCCAGAGAGAGGACCCGCCCCTATTCTGACCTTACGTTGTATGTCGGCTCCACCCCTGGGTGGGTGCAGAGTTCACACCGCCAATCCCAGCGCTACACAATGAGTCAATCTTAAACATAAGATTCAGCCACTTCAATGACTACATGAGGCTTGGCGGGGGCCATCTATATACAAACCGTAACACTGACTTGTGTGTGTGTGTGTGTGTGTGTGTGTGTTTGACCCTTTGGGTAACTTTTTAAAAATAATTCTATAAATTTTGTGTCCTGTATTGTTTTCCTTTCAAACCCTGACTACAACAGTACATGAAAGTATAAAAAATAACTGAAGAGTAAAATCAATTACAGATTTCATTATTATTATTATTATTATTATTTTTCCCCAGACAGGGTCTTGCTATGTAGTTTAGGCTGGCCTTGAATTCACTGTGTAGCTCAGGCTGACCTTGCTGATTTCATTACTAAGAAATTATTTAATTCTAGTCAGGTATGGCATGCAAACAGCAAGATTTATAAGAGTAAGTGGCTATGTAAGCTAATTTTCATCATTAAAATAATGGAGCTATTAGAAGTGGAAGCATAATACTTGGCATCAGACAAATGCTGAATAAATATTTGTTGGAATAATAAATAAGAAGTTACAGTTGGACTATACTAACAATTGGTTGGTTAATTTTAAGGGGTATACCTTTGGGAAAACGTAGTGGTTACCTGTCACCCCATTGAGTGTCATAAATAATAGCAATACATACTTCTGTGGCACTTAGCATGTGCTAAGCACTATTCTCAGTACCTTATAAACAGTAATCCTTTTAGTCACACAGCCTCATGAGAAAGGCACTACTACTTTTCTGCATTGCACTGATAAGGAAATAGGAGTAGAATCTTAAATAACAAGGTAAAGATCACATAGTACGTGAAATAATGGCCATAATTTGACCTTAGCTAGTCATGCTTTGGAGTCTTTTTTTGGGGTGGGATGGAATGAGGGAGCATTTGACAATAGGGCCTCATGCTTGCTGCAGCCTCAGAATCATTAATAAATCACATACAGCCTTTCTTGTAGGAAATAGTGTGTGTATGAGTGTGGGGTGGTGGCTGGGGGTTAAACCAAAGACAGTGTTGAATTTTACAGGCCATTGTGGCTTTCTTTGTTTCTCTGTGGTCTAAATTGTCTGCCCTAGGAAATGTATACTCTCTTGAGGTGATTTGTTCAAAGTTGTAACTTGGCATGAAGACTCGGAAAAGTGAGTGCAAGATACTGCTTTAGATAGTGTGAGCAGGGAACTAGATTGTTACTGTTGATTACACTAGTGTAAAGGTGAATCATTTTGATAAAATTAGTAAATACAGAGTCTGTTGTATAGGTTGAGTGAGTTTTTTATTGGAAAAGATTTCTCAACTTTCTTTTGTTAGAAATTGACCTAAAGAGTGGTTGGCAGACACTGAAGGAATGTTTTCCTCTTGCATAATGAACAGCCTAGAACCTTGCAGATTTTCTAACCATTAGAACAGCTTCAACTTTGAGTAAATTTCATATTGAAGCATGTTCCTTTCTTGAATATTTAAGTGACTTAAAAGCTTGTATCTACTGACTTTATATTGTGCTTTAATTTCTGCTTTTGACCATATGTCTCAGGGAGCTTTATGAGTTAATATTCTTTACCTAGACTGAGATCTATCTTTTCCTTCCTTTATTCCTTCCCTGCCTCTTTGCTCTCTTTTCCTCCCCACCATCCTGTACCTTCTGACCCTCTTTTTTTCAATGCTAGGGGTCTGACTGAAGGCATGCTTAGCAAATGCTCTACCACTAAGCTATATCCCCAGCATTGTGTTTCTTTGTTTGAAAACCAAGGAAACTTTTTTCAGAGAAAAAAAAAAGGAATCAAAAATTAATTTGATTGTATTCTTTATTTCAGCATTTGTTTTTATTCTTACATGGGCTGATTTAACTCTTGAGTTTTTAATAATGTGTATTTGAAATTCTGATTTCTGTTTTGGTCCCAGATTGTCATTCATTATCTCAGAAATCTCCCCCTACCCCCCCACCAGGGATCGAACTCCCGACCTTGCACTTGCTAATCCCCAGCCCTTGTCTTTTTGAGACAATGTTTCACTATGCCATTTAGGCTGGCCTTGAGCTCACTTTGTAGCCCAGGCTGGTCTTGAACTCACAACGATCCTCCTGTCTCAGCCTCCCAAGTGCTGGGATTACAGGCATGCACCACCAGGCCTGGTTTATCTCAGAAATCTTCAGAGGAAATCTTGTTACATCTATACAAAAAATCAGTTTGTGAACAGATAGAAGTATTTTTGCAACATTTTATTTTTACCATAGTATTTATTTCACCTAGTCACTGAGAATTACTTACATTCTGCCTACTTTCAGTAAAGTATTTGAATTGAGTAATAAAGAGAGGGATGAAAAGTTTTCCTATGACTACACATGAACTTACTTTGATTTGCTGACTTTGTGTTTACATTTCTTTTAAAAAAATTGTTGGATTCTCTATATTTTAAGTATTTCAGTTTTTTAGACAAATAGTTTTTAGAAAGAGCATGAGCGCTGCTCTGTTTCATTATCCATACGCACATTTTGGTGTCACAGCAACACTTAACAGATTCGCAGTTAGGTCCATGGCATATAGTCATTTGGTTACCATGAATTCAAATAATTTTTGGGCTAGTATGTAGAATTCACTTAATTTAGGTGGCTAAAAAGGCCTAGTTACCCATCTAACAAAAGTATTGATCCTTGGGCCTTTCTCAGAATGTTGTAACAACAGATAGGGAAAAAATTCTAAAAGTATGATGACTTTGGGAACAAATACTGAGAATAGTAGCATCTCACTGAAAGAAAATCTAGGAACTGTATTACATAAAACAGGAAGAGAAATAATTAGTGAAGTAGGAGAAAGTTTCTCTGACTTGAAAAGAATCTTCATTAAAAGAACATTTGGATTGATAACAAGATTAGATGAAAAAAAGGTGTACATTTAGTTTGTTTATTTTTTGAGACAGGGTCTTGCTGTGTATAGGTCAGGGTGGCCTTAAACTCACTATGTAGTACCCAGGCTAGCCTCGAACTTGTAGTGATTCTCCTGCCTCAGCTTCCCAGGTGCTGAGCTTACAGGTGTGTGCCACCAGGTCCAGCTATCTACATTTAGTTTACACTTTCACTGTAATTTTAAAATTGCAGGAGTGAAGAGGAAACTAAAGACTTGCAGACAGGAAAATTTATCTAAAAAGAATAGGAGTCTACTGCAGTGAACTCTTGAGCAACAGCAGCAGATGCTTAAAAGCAGCACAGTCATTAATAATTCCACATTCTTAAACGCAGCATTTGGTACCAGCTAACCAATCACTTGTGTGAGAGCAAATTAAAGAATTTTCAGAAACTGATATTCCGTAAGTTGTTGAATATGTAGCCAGCAAAATGAAATAGAAGTTCTATAAAGAAGATGAAATGCCAATCCCAAAAAAACAAAATCCATAAGATACCAGTGAAAATTCCAGGATAACAACTACAATACCATGGGCCTAGAAAGCAGGTGATTCTAATTAGAAAAAGAAACCAAAATTGTCTATGAAAAATGTATTCAGGAACAATGTAAAAGCAGTTGTATAAATTGTGTTCTGGAATTTCTTAATGTTAAAGAGTTAGGATAAAGGCAAGCCAACAAGAAAAAAAAAGGCAGAAACTAAATGATGCAGTTAGAACATTCTTAATGAAAAACCAGATCGTGAGGCCAGGGATTTAGCTCAGTGGCGTAAGTGCCTGCCTGGCAAGCACGAGGTTGTGAGTTCCATCCCCGGTACTGAAAAAAGAAAAACCAAACCGAGCTCTGGAGGAGCCATACCAAAGTCTTGAATAACTGATGTTGAAAGTAAAAGAAGACTCTTGAATATGCATTGTTCTATGCAAATGCCACATTTTTTTTCTTCCAGGATGTTTGAGTGGAGCTTAGTGCAAAGTAAACAAAAAAGCAGCCAGCATTCAGCTCCACCACGACATAGGCAGTGGATAAAAATAAGAGAAAAACCTGGAGAATGTAATACAATGAGATGGAGTTGGTTTGACCCGTGAAGCAAATTGTTTGAGAGCCAAGTCTTTTGAATAAGATGTACTATTGAATTAGGTAATACAGATTTTGGTTTTTAAAAATGAAGATTATATCTTTAAGCAGTCTTTTAACGGAGAAGGAACTTGGTAGATAGGTTTTTGTGATGGCTTTTTTTTTTTGGTTTCGGGGATCAAACTCATGACCTCTCACTTGCCAGGCAGGTGCTTATGCCACTAAGCCAAATCCCTGGCCCTTTGGATGGCTTTTTACTAACTTCCTGTTATCTGTTTTCATTTGAACCACAATGTAGACAAAACTAAAAAGAGGAAAACAACCCCGTAAGCCTTCAGCAGGAAAACCAGTAATATGTAACTGGGAAATGGGTTAGAAAAATATTTTTGAAATATGTGGTCAGGTTTTTATTTACCTGTAATGGGAATATTCTTATTATACAGTTTTTCCCACATTTAGGCCCAAAATAGGCATTAGGCATATGTATAGTATTATCTTAAGCACCTATGCTCGTTCTTCAGATGGAACTAACAAAAAAAATTAGATAGAAAGCATTTCATGAAATCCTGGTTACCCAGTTTGGCCATCAGCATTTTTTTTTAAATCAGAAATAATGGTCTTTATGAATGATCAAAAATACAGTGAATGCTGCTGCCACATGTCCACATAAGAAGTGGATCAAGAGATGGAGAGAAGGGGAAGGAAATGAAAAAACAAGATATATTATGTATATTTTCCAACTCCCCACAGGGAATGTGATCATTTTGTACTGCAAACATATACTAAAAAAAATAAAAACAAAAAAATAAGGTACGATGTTAGCTGTGGGTTTTCCTGTGGTTGTCCTCTACCAGGTTAAGGAAGTCTCCTTCTGTTCCTAATTTGCCAAGATTATTTATTATGAATGGGTAGCCAACACTGTCAAATAAATATTAGGCTATGCCTACTGAAGAAATTATGCTTTTTCTCTTTTATTCTCTAATATAGTGAATGACAGTTTTTTCCTCCAGTTCTGGAGACCAAATCCAAAGCCACATACATGCTAGGTAACCTCTCTACCACTGAGCTGTGTCACCATTCTTTTCTTAAAAGTTTTTTTTGAGACAAAGTCTCACTAAATTGTCCAGGATAACCTTCAACTTGCAATTTTCCTGCCTTGGACAGTCATGCGCCACCATTCCCAACTTGTTTTTCAGTGAATTTGTTCATGTAAGGTGTACAGTTTATGGGTATTAAATTGTACACAGCATTCTCTTGTTACACTTTTAACATCTGTAGGATCTGTAGTGATTTAAGTTCTTTTATTACTGATGATGGTAACTGCGTTTTCTTTCTTTTAGAATGCTCGTTCAGAATGCAGACACCATGTATTTATCTATTTCATCCTCATCATATAAAAGATAGGACCCTCCCGCTCCATAAAAAAAGATAAAACCCAGCATACTGGAACTCAGCAAGCCAAATGCCATCCAAATACAAGCTAAATACTTACAATAATCCTAAAACAAAATACACATTCATAGAATGGTGTTGAGACCTCAGTGAATTTCAGTAGAAAATCTGTCACAGAAAAGCGATGTAATGCATGATAATATAATGATCACATTACTTATGGAGGGTTGGAATATTTACATAGTATATCTTGTTTTTTCATTTCCTTCTCTCCCCCATCTCTTGATCCACTTCTTATTTGGGGATCTAGCTCCCTATATCCTATTAGGTATCTTTTATTTTGCTCTTTATATTTTTAATTTATAAGAGAAACCATGTAGTATTTAAGCTTGGGTGTCTGATTTATTTCACTTAACATGGTCTTTGAGAGTGCATTCATTTTCTTACATATGATTCAACGTCTATCTTTTTATGACAGAGTAGTACTCCATTGTGTATAAATACAGTAAAACCTTGGTTTGAGAGAATGATACCTTCTGGGCATAATCCAAAGCACTTTGTGCATCAGTGCAGAGGGGGTTGAGGGTCAGGGAAGAGAGAACCAGCTGTGATCATGTGAGATGTGGCATGATGTGTTGCTCCTATTACAAGATATTACTTGTTTATCAAGTTAAAGTTTCTTAGAAATGTTTGATCATCTTGTGAAATAACCAAAGACCAAGTTACTCACTACTTTCTTCATTTGTCTGTTGATGCACATATAGGCTACTTGCAAGGTTTATGTATTGCAAATTGTGTTGTTGTAAACATGTATCATTGTAATATGATGTCTGTAACTTTTGGTAAGATACCTACAAAGGAAAAAAGCTATAGCGGGATCAAATGGAAATTCTAGCTTTAATTTTTTGAGAAATCTCCATGCTGATTTCTATCATGGTTGTACTAGTTTATATTCCCACAACAGTGTAGAAGGGTCCCTTTTTCCTTGCAGCCTTGCCATGGTTTGTTGCATTTGATTTCTTGATGATAGCTGTTTTTTTTCTGGGATAATACAAAATCTTAGTAGATTATAATAAAAGGTTGGTTTCCATGTAAGATTCTTGAGGAAAAAAAAGTTTTTTTTTTTCTTTGTAAATCTGGTTACTTTCAGTCAACATTTTATTAGAAGTCTAAGTCACTACACGAAGTCAAGAAAAAGAAATTTAAGGTATCAAGATTGAAAGGAAGTAAAATGGTCTTTATTCTCATATGACATAATATATAGAACAAATTCTGAGTCACCAAAAGTGAATTCAGCAGAATTGTAGGTTACAAGGACCATATACAAAAATTACTGAAATGTCTGTATAATATCAAAGAACAGTTGAGAAATTGACAAGTATAATTTATAATAGAAGATAGAACAAAATACTCAAGTATAAGTTTAACTAAATGTATGTAAAATATTGACACTAAATTACCAAACATAACTAAGAAATTTTTAAAAGATCTAAATAAATGGAAAAATATACCACATTTGTAGATTGGAACACTTGATCTTAAGATCAGTTCTTCTTGTATTGATCTATACCAGTAAGAGTTTCGTAAAAATTATTAAACTAGTTGGTAATTCACTGTGCAATTAAGAGATCATAGAGGAATTGAAAAAAAGTACAAATAAGAGGTCAGTGATTGACTTAAAAAGATTTACCATTAAACATAGACTGTGGTATAGTCAGTTGAACCGAGTTAGAGCGTCCAACGTTGTGCAGGTATACGATTGCATGTGATTGTTTTTGCCAGACAAGCTAATGGTACAATTGTAAGGGGGAACCTTTTTAACAAAACAGCTGTATTTCAATGTGGGATAAAAATTTTCCCTCATGTCTTCCATAGCCCAAATGAGAAAATTACATGGATCATAGATTTAACTATAAAAGCTAAAATTATGGAACTTGTAGAAGAATAAATACATAGAAATTTTTCATGACCAGGGATGCGTAAAGAATTTTTAGTACATATAGAACATAAATCATAAATGGGAAATACTGGATTTTATAAAAATTAAAAATTTTTGCTTTTTTAAGATACCTATATAAAGATGGGAGAAATACTTCAAAATTGAGAAAATACTTAACAAAGGACTTGCATTGATATAAACAATCATACAAATTTTTTAGATAACATTTTTTAAAAAGCACAAGATATGACCAGTCACTTCATAAAGATACATAAAAGACTGACAATATCATGTGTTGGCAAGGATGTGAAGCTACTGGAATACTCATTGCTGATGAATGTGTAAAATGTCACATCACTTTGGATAACTGAGTTTCTGAAAGTTAAACTACACTTATCCTGTGCCCCAGAAATTCCTAGAAAACATTAGTTTACAGAAAGACTAATATTTATAGGAACTTTATTCATAGTAGTTCAAACTGGAAACAGTAATGTCTAGCAACAAATGACTGTATAAAGAAATTGTACTGTGTTCATATGGTGGATTGTACTACGCAGTAAAAAGAAACACACTACTGACATCACACTACTGACATGTAACAAGATGGATTAATATAAAATGCTTAGTAAAAGACACAAGAGTACAAATTGTATATTTCGATTTATGTGAAATTTTAGATAGAATTTAGTTACAGAAAGCAGAACCATGGTTGCCTGGGTTTGGTGAGGAGGATGACTGACTGCAAAGGGGTCCAAGGGAACATTTTGGGGATGATGGAAATGTTCTTTTTTCATGAATGTAGTGATGCTTATTTAGGTGTATACATTTATCGAAACCTGTAGAATTATATACTTAATAATTCAACTTTGAATATCAATTTTCAAAGATTTAAAAATTTTTAAGGATTTTTATTATAATCTGGTAATTCTTTTGTTGATGGTAATGTGTAACTTTAGCATATTTGACAACTGCTTGATAATTTTTAAAATATATAAAAATTATAATCTAGAGGCACCAAAAGTGCATGTTCCCGCTTGCATTCTAAAGTTTCAATGTATTTCTAGATCCTATACATTTTTAATGAGTTTTTTCATGGTTAAGAAAAGATAAACACAAATGTGCCTGTCCATATTATTTGGTAGTATTTTAAGTATTTAAATTTGTAGAATGATTTCTGTGCTTTGTTCTTTTGATAATCAGAGTGCTTTATGCAGAATGTAAATATTTTAAGCTGCTTGTTGATGAACAGGGCCCGAAAATTTTAAGTTTTTCTGGAACTACTTGTGAAGGTTTATCTAGTGCGCCCCCTGGTGGTTTTTACTTCCCTTTTAGAGTATTATGAAAATACAACCAGTACCTTAGTAGGTGATATTTTAAAACTGTTACTATTCATGTTGGAAACCTTCCTGTAGTTTCTGTTAATAACACGATAAGGTCTTTTCCTTGTGGTGTGTGTCTCATAGTAAATTTGTCCTTTATGATGGCTTTTTAAAAAAT
>RJWT010003497.1:5184-24716 GCA_004365215.1 Cuniculus paca | reverse complement strand
CCAATAGCCTGCCTTCTCATATCCTGTCATTTCTCCTATTTATTTATTTATTTATTTATTTATTTAGTTTGTTTGTATTTTAGGTTTTTCATATAAGAGAAAATGTGGTATTTCACATTCTGCATCTGTCTTATTTTACTTAGCATGGTGGTCTCTGATTCCATTTTACCACAGATGGCATAATTTCCTTTTTTTTTTTTTTTTTTTTGTACCAGGGATCAAACGACCTCACGCTTGCCAGGCAGGCGCTTATGCCACTGAGCTAAATCCCCGGGCCATAATTTCCTTTTTCTGACTGAAATAAATACATATATACATATGTATGTATATCTATCTATCTATCTATCTATCTATCTCACATTTTCATTTTCCATTCATCTTTAATGGACATCTCATGGTCCCTTTCCTATTTGCAGACCATCCATATCCCTGTTTCATATTATCTTTTATTTTGCTCTTTATTTATATTTCGGGCTTCTCATATGAGAGTAGTCAAGTGATACTTAACCTCGCGTGATTTATTTAATTAACATTGTAGTCTCAAGGTGCATGCATTTCCTTGCAGTAATTCAAAGTTATTTTTCTTTGTGGCAGAGTAGTATTCCATTATGTATAAATATCACATTTTCTTTATCCATTCATCTGTTGATGGACATACTGTCTGCTTCCACAATTTATTATGAATTGTGCTGTTGGAAACATGGGTGTACAAGTATCACTGTAATATGTTGTCTTTAACTCTAAGGAAGATGTAGAAGGGGAATAGCTGAATAAATTTCTAGTTTTAGTTTTTTGAGGAATCTCCATACTGATTTCCATCATGGCTGTCCTAATGTACATTCTTATCAACAAAATGGACATGCCTCTCCCATACACCTGCATGCAGCTTTGCCAGCATTTACTTGATTTCTTGATGATAGCTATTCTTTCTAGAGTAAGATGGCGGCTCAGTGGTGGTTTCATTGGCATTCATGACCAGAGATATTGAACAGTTTTTCATTTATACTTCTATCTTTGAGAAGTGTCTTACTCATTTTCAGTTGCCCATTTTTTAGTTGGGTCTTTTTTTGGAGGCAAGGGTCTAATTTTTATTGTTTTTAGTTCATTATATATTTAGATATTTGTCTTCTGACCAGGGTGTAGCTGGCAAAATGTTTTTCTCATTCTCTAGGTTTTTTTAAAAAATACATTACCAACTTTAAAATATATATATATATATATATATATATATATATATATATATAAATTTCTTTAAATTTTTTTTTAATTTTTTTTTATACTCAGGGCCTTGCACTTCCCAGGCAGGCGCTGTGCCACTGAGCTATGTCCCTGGCTCTCTAGGTTGTTGTTTTACTCTTGTTTTCTTTGCTATGTGTAAGCTTTATAATTTGATATAATCTCAGTTGTTGATTCTTGATGTAATTTCTTGTGCAGTTGGGGTTGTGTTCAGAAAGTCCTTGCCGATATCTTCATCTTCAAAAGTTACACCTATTTTACAGCAGATTGATTGTCTTGTAATATTTAGATCTTTGATCCATTTGATTTGAATTTAGTATATGGAGAGAGAGAGATGGGTCTAGATTCAATGTTCTGCGTGTGGATAGCCAGCTTTCCCAGCATCATTTGCTAAAGAGGCTATCTTTACTCCAGCGTCTGTTTTTGGTTCCCTTATAAAGATCAGATGGCTGAATGTACCTGGGGTTGTTTCTGCATTCTCTGTTCTGTTCTGTTGATATACATGTCTGTTCTTATGTCATTACTATGCTGTTTTTACCCCTGTAACTTTGTAATATAATTTGAAGTCTAGGATTATGGTGTTTCCTGCTTTTATTTTAGTCTTGTAGCCCGGGATTACTTTTGGTATTCTGGGTCGTCTCTGTTTCTAAGCAAAGTTTAGGGTTTTTTCTAGTTCCGTAAGAAAAGTTGTTGGTGTTCTGATTGGCAGTTCATTAAATCTGTATATTATTTTTGGAAGTATAGCCATTTTGACAATACTGGTTCTGCTTATCCAGGAAGAGGGACTATCTTTCCATTTTGTGATGACCTTTTTGATCACCTTTTTCAGAGTTTTCATTGTAGAGGTCTTTCACTTCCTTAGGTTAATTCCTAAGTATTGTTTCATTTTCTTGATGGTGTTGTGAATGGTATTTTCCTAATTCCTTTCTCACTGAGTTCATTATTAGTGTACAGGAACACCTTGATTTTTGTGTGTTGATTTTTGGTATCCTGCTACATTGCTGAATTTAACTATTAATTCTTGGAGTCTTTTGGTGTAATTTTCTGGGCCTTCTGTATAAAGGATCTTGTCACGTACAAATAATGAGAAGTTGACTTCTTTCCTGTACATGTTGCTTTTATTTATTTCTCTTGTCTGATTGCTTTGTGTGTTTTGAGTACTATATTGAACAAGAGTGGTGATGATGAATATCCATGTCTGGTTTCTGATTTTAGAAGGAATGCTTTTACCTTTTCTCCATTTAATGTGATGCTGGTCATAGGTTTGTCATAAGTGGTTTTTGTAAGATTAAGGTAAGGTCCTTCTGTTTTCTTCAGGGTTTGTGTCATGAGATGTGTTGGATTTTGTAAAGGCTTTTTCTCCATCTACTGAGGTGATCATAATGATTTTTGGTTTTGGTTTGTATTTTTTAAATAATGGTGTACTATTGGTGTACTTATTGATTTGGGTATGTTGAATCATCCTTGCATTCCTGCCATGACGTTCACTTGGTCATAACGTGTGATTTTTTTTTTTTTTATAATGATGGTTTGTTGCATTCTGTTTGCCAGTGTCTTGTTGAGGATTTTTGCATCTGTATTCATTAAATAAAGAACCTGGCCTATAGTTTTCTTTTTTAATTTGGGTTCTTGGCTGGTTTTGGAATCAAGGTAATGTAGTATGTTAGGAATATACTCAAGAAAAGTATAACTGGATCAAAAGGTATTTCTTTGTTTACGTTGGTTGTTGTTGCTGTTTATTGTTTTTCTTACTGTGTATCATCACTGTGCTTTATTTTTTTTTTTTCACTTGAAATATAAGTACATCCAGAGAGAAAGAATTAGCCAAATAAACGTGGTATATACATTTTTGGTGAAGTGAAACGGGTAATTATGAAAGTTTATTCTTATATAAGCTAATTTTTTAATGTAGGGGCAGGAGTGTTGAAACTCTTCATTTTTTTAAAATGTGCAGTGGGCCGGGGATTTAGCCCAGCAGTTCAAGTGCTTGCCTGGTAAGCGCAAGGTCATAAGTTTGATCCCTGGTACCAAAAAAGAAAATGTGGTCCAGAAATTGTCTAGATACATTGACACTGTCATTGTTATAGACAGTAGAAATCTCAGCTCATCCAGTAGAATAAATTTTTAAATATAATTTTAAAAACCTAAAGATCTTTTTGGAAAAAGAAAATAGTGTTAATACCCAACAAAAATAAATAAATATACTGACAAGCCAAATAAAGGAGAACAGAAGAACATTCTACAGTAATCCTAAAACAACAACAACAACAAAAAAAAAAACCACAGCAATCCTAAAACAAAGAATATATTCATAGAATAGTGTTGAGACCTCAATGAATTTCTCTAGACAGTCTGTCACAGAAAAGCTCTCATAATATATAATGATCACATTACTTGGGGGTTGGAACATTTACATAATATATCTTGTTTTTTCATTTCCTTCTCCTTCTCTGTAAACTTTGTTTAGGTGTTTGAGGATTCCATAGTGGTTTGTACTGGTTTACATTCCCACCAGCAATGAAATAGGGTTCCTTTTCCCCCACATCCTTATCAGCATTCATTGTTTTGTTTGATAGTATTAGATTTTAATTCATAAAGTAAAATAAATATCCGTGAATCCATACTGATAGATAATTAAATAAAGGAATGAATAGAGAAGAGAGTGATTTTATCTTTTTTCACAAAAGCAGTCTGTACTTCTGAGGGAATAGAAAATTATTCATAGCCAAGTACCACAGTAATAACTGTTACAGATGGGACCACTCACTGATGGATACTAAATTAGGTCAGAGTTCGAAGAGAAATAGAGCATTCATTTGCATTGTCTCAAAGAACCCCCCTGCCCCCGTTTGTTTTGTTTGTTTTTAAACAGCAAAAGGAAAGAGATTTATAGTGGAGAAATCTGGCAGGGGCCACTTTGTCTGGTGGCTGGTTGGTTAAAGGTCAGCATCAGTAATAACGAGATATATCAATGTCATGAATCCCTTGATGCACTTGTGTAGGACACAGCATCCCAGTGGCATTGCAGCATCTGTAGGTAAGGTAGACATCTTATAGAATTGAACTATAGTTTCAAAAATTGAGAAATTAACATTGGTAAAATAATACTGAACCATGAATAATGCTTTACTAAACAAACTGGTAAAATTCGGAAAGCATTTTTTTTCTAGTATTCTGCCCAGGATCCTATGTTGTGTATTTCTTTCAAAATGTTGCTATGTGAGTTTAAACAGGATTGCTTTTATTTTGTTTTTGTTATTAAATTATTAGTCTACTAATAGGTAATAACTTATTTATAATGTGACTATTAAAAGTTTACTGAATGAGTAATAACTTCTGATCTCTTACACAGTGAAAATCACCTGAAATTTGTAGAAAGCTTTCTTTCCCTACTGTTCTTTTTCTTTTTACTCTGAGAAAACTAGAAAACTAAAAGTTTAGAGTTCTTTTTGTTTTCCTTTTTTTAACTCTTTAAAAGTTGAGTGGCCGAAAAACCCAAAAAATAACAGTTGAGTGGCAACCTTATGTATGTGTATTAATAACAGTGCTTTTATAAGCCACAGACTAAGGACTCTTCTGTTTTAGAAATCCTTAAATTCATTTTTTCTGAATAAAAGAAGTATATAAATATAGCGAAGGAATATTATTTATATCTTTTTGAAAGATGAATATGTAAGCTATCTCTGTTAGTATTAGATTACTCTGGCATTATTATGTGTAGTCGAAGATATTAAAATTTACTGTAATAACAACCACTATAAAAGCTAATTCTTAATTCTGTAGTGACACTAATGATTCTTAAAATCACTTATTAAAATGAGTTACTTAATTTTATCCTTGTCCCTGAAAGTAGAGGGTTGATTCAGGAATGATCTCGGCAATTTAATTTGGTGTTTTTGTGTTAGCAATTACCAGTTCTTTATAATAACTATTTTATATTTTGTAGAATCAGATTGAAAGACCTTACATTTTTAGTGTCTTGCTTAAATTTTAGATAACAGTATATATACCTTCTCAGATTATTTAATACTTTGATAGAATTCAAATTGGCTATGTCATTTCAGCTATTCAAAAGGTTGTCCTTCCAAAAAAGTGGAAAAATAATGTGTTTCAGCTTGCCAAAACATGTGAAAAAGCAAACTCTGAGTCATGAGATGAGTCAAGTGGGTGAGGTTTGTTTGTTTTTTTGTCCATCTCTTTTTTAAGATAGGAGGACCCTAAGCAGTAGGAAAAACGTCTGTGATGTAAGGTAGTGCCAAAAGTTGGAATGTGTTCTTCACTGTTAACTGATGCTAAGTGCAGATCTTCAGTGAACATACTGAAAATAGGTAATGGTGCTAACAAGATGAGTTTAATCTGTTTTAGAGATCTCTGCCTAATTTATAGGCAGTTGGTAGGTGCTGACATTCCACAGCGCATCTAGTGCATTGCTGACAATTGGATGTGCTTGAATAACTGCTTCTGTAGCGATAGTAAGAACCAAATAAGCAACTTCATTCAACACCTAAAAGAACTATTTTTTTACTATTCTTGAAAGTTAGTATTCTTAGATATTGGTGTAAAAAATATTTATGGCTTTACTTTCCAAACTGGCCAGTTTCAAATGCTCTAGATCAGTGATGGTGAACCTTTTAGAGCTTTCAGTGATAGAACGCTGCAGCATTTATGCCATAGATTTGTCCTAAGTATGGAACCTCAGGTTGTTCAGGTAGCCTTTACTAGATAGGAAATACAAAATATTTAATGTGTCTTACTCATCATTATGATCCCAGCTGGAAGGGAGGGAGGGAGGAAGAGGAGGAGAAAATAAATGAGTGGTTGGAGGAGAGGGAATGTTTCCTTACACATTTTATTGGCTTCTCAAAGAAATTCAAGGTGAATTTTGTCTGCACTAGGTGTCTGGAAGGTGGTGAATGAAAAAATTAAATAGAGCTTGTTCTCCCCAGGTCATACTTAAGGGGGTTTTTAAGAAGCCCTTTGACAATAGGAAACAGGGAGATAGATCTTTGCAAATGGGAAGAGAACCAAGAGATGAGGGTGGGGTGGGGTGAGGGAGAAAGGAAGTAAAAATTAAAACGCATTATGCACATGTACCAACTCCCCACGATGAGTGTAATCATTCTGTACTGAAAATCTGTATAATAAAAATAAAAATTTTTAAAAGCCCCAACTGTGTTGTGAAGGGAAAGTTGTTCACTGGCAGTTTGCTTTACCCTTGAGGGAAGTTTTTGCTACCCATATCAGGTACTTTGTAATATTTCATAAGATATTTATAGCCATAGAAAGTAAATGGATTTTAAATAGTCTTTTAAGAGTTTTTACCAGAGACAGAGTTAATGATCCATACAATTGTGAGACAGCACCCTTCTTTCTTTAATCAGAGAAAAATTGATAGTGTAATAAATGGAGTGTTCTGGCAAGGTCCTTCCAGTAGGAAGTACATAAGGAAATGGAAATTTATGTTTTAGCAGAATTGTACACAGAAGAGTGTTGCTAAAATAAAGGACTTTTGGGGTAGGATGTTAAGATGGAAATTTAAATTGAAGTTAAATACCGTCAAGGTTTAAGGCATTTTATCCTGTTTATTATTAAGAATCCAACAACACATTTTTAAGCACAAGAGCTAGCAGTTGGACTGAATTTACTTTTTAAAAAGGTTAATGTTGACAGGGTAAAAGAAACAGGTAGATTGAATCACACTTTCTCTTCCACGATTTATATCTCCAGCCTCTCAAATTCCTTAATATTATCCAAGACTGCAATGCTAGGTTCTTGATAGTGGGGTTTTCCAGGTAACTGAAACAACCCTTCAAGTCCAAGTTCAGTTTCTGTTAGACAACTTTTTAAACTTACTCATGTCCCAGCTTTACCAAATAAAATCTAATAGATCAGTTTCCACACGTATTATGGTGCTGTTTTTCTCTTCTCCCTCTTTCCATTAATGATACTCTTTTGATCCTGATTTGTTCACTGTGTAGAGATGTCTTCTTTTATACTTATAATATACCTGTTGATCTAGTTCCCCATCTTTTTAATTCCATAGTTTTAAACCAAGGCAAAACTAGATTGCCAGAGGAACACAGTTAACAATCTTTGGTATGCATGTAAAATTGAAGCACGCACAGAGAGGGTTGCTCTTCAGCAAAATCTATGAATTTTGAGAAACTTTTCTGAATGGTTTACTCTAAATACTGTAGTTTGGCATCTGGTTAAATAAATAAAAATTTACTTTATTCATTGATAGCGTTTTGATCAGTAAGTTTCAAAGCCTGCAGCACCGATAATTAGTACTTAAAACATTTACTGAGCACTTGTTTATATACAGCATACAGAATACCTCTGAGAAAGTTGTGGGTTCTGTTCTGAAGTAGAAGTATAAATAAGTTTAAAAAAAAAGAAATTGTAGCAAGATAACTGGTTTCACAGTGGAAAACAGAAAAATAAGGTTTATTCAAATACTTCACAAATACAAATTAACTCTAGATTTTGTGTTAAACACCATAGCTTATCATCTGTGGGACTTAAACAGTTACTTTGAGGTGGAGGTTCTTGAGATCATTTACTTCAGTAGAAACTAATTTCGTGAACATTATTGATGACCTGGTATATAGCCACCTTCATCAGTGGTATTTTGGACGATGGTGGTAAAAAAGGGAAATTTTTCTTAAAGTTTTTATATATTGATTCGTTTTTTAACTTGAGAAAACTTGTCTAGGGCCTTTTCATAATGGTCCCTTATTTACAATGGTTCAGAAGTGATACTCATTCAGCAAAAATGTACTTTGAATTTTGATCTTTTTCTGGATTAGTGATATGCAACATAATACCTTCAAAATGCAATGCAGAGTAGCGAATCCTACTTCCTAGTTTGCCTCATGATTGTTTATGAGGGTGAAAAGCCAATACTCTACAGTGTACTTTGTTGCTAGGCTTTTTTTTTTC
Source organism: Cuniculus paca (assembly GCA_004365215.1). Classification (NCBI taxonomy): domain Eukaryota; kingdom Metazoa; phylum Chordata; class Mammalia; order Rodentia; family Cuniculidae; genus Cuniculus; species Cuniculus paca. Next base: position 16,538 of record RJWT010003497.1, on the reverse strand, counting down.
CTTTTAAGTACATCAGTAAATTATATGAGGCGTACAGCATTTTATTATAAAATAGGCTTGGCTGGGGATTTAGCTCAGCAGCATAAGCGTCTGCCTGGCAAGCACAAGGTCGTGAGTTTGATCCCCAGTAAATAATAATAATAATAATAACAATAATAATAATAATAATAAAATAGGCTTGGGTTAGATGATTTCGCCCAATTGTAAACTTATTCTGAGCACATTTGAGGTAGATGAGGCTAAGCTATGATGTTTGGCAGGTATGTTACGTGCATTTTCAACTTACGATATTTTGATATTTTGAATTTGTGGTGGGTTTATTGGCATGTACCCTGTTGTAAATGAAAGAGCATCTGTACTAGGAAAATCCCTGTGAAACTTACGAAATTTCCATGTTCTACTGGCATTATTTTTGTCTATCAATTATGTAGAAGTGAATTCACATTAGAGCCTATCTTGTAGCAGTATACATATTATAATGTTGCGTTTTTTATATTTTAAATATACTTTAATTTTTAAATTTTTATAATGATACCATATATATATATATATATTTTTATGCCATATATTTTTGCACTCTTAACATTTGGGGCTATGAAACATACATGCTTATGGGTAATGTATTTACCTTCATTTTCTTTTAAAAAACATTAGTGGTTATATTTAATTTTTGTTAAATACTTGTAAATATTACTTGTGGTAAGCCATAGTCAACATTATCTGAATTAGTTTGATATTTTAAGGGAACAGAGATGATGTAATTTAGAGGGGGAAAAAAATGGCAAGTCTTTTTCAAGAATGCAGGTGTATTTTTATAGAGTACTGTACTTATAAAACTATGATTCTTAAATTGTTCAGTTTTTAAAAAAGTGTTAGGTGAATTTTGTTGCCTTTTAAAATTAAGATTAGTAAATACTGTGTTTCAGTTGCTCACACTTGAAGATAGTGTTAAGAACTTAGCTAAAACTGGAAGAATATTTAAGAAACACCCCATTGCCTTCAAAGAAGGGAATTGCATATCGTGTGGTAAGATAGAAGGGAAACATCTGAATTTTGAATAGCCTTGGATCCCCGCCCCCCCATTATTTGAGACAGAATCTCACTATGTGGTTCAGGCTCACCTTGAACTCATGATGATCCTCCTGCCTCAGCCTCCAGAGTGCTGGAATTACCAGAGTGCGCCACCACATCTGCCTAGCCTTAGAATTTTAAAGCATGACTTTTATTAAGAAAAAGTAAATGAAGATTCACAAAAGGAAGTAAAAATAAAGGTGCTATGGCTTAGAGCAGAGATTGATTTAGTTTGTCTAATAGGATCTCTGTGATCAGCTAAAGGGTTGTCATTCCAGGGATAGCTCCTGTGACCTCCATGATCAGCTTAGCATTGTCAGTATTGGGATATCTAGATACCATATAGTTGGCTGTATATTATGGCAGGAGCAAATAAACAGAAAGGTAACCAAGTGAAAATATTTGTTACACTTTTTCTATTAGAAGTAATTATTTTACAGTATTATTTATGTGTATATGAAACTTAATCAAATTGGAAATTACGCTATTGGATAAATGCTGAATTTTTTTCTTTATAACCATTATGGAGTTATTGTCTTCAAAAATCTTACTACCCTTTTTTGTTGTTGGCTTTCAGTTGATGCTGATGAAATTAAAAGGCTAGGAAAAAGATTTAAGAAGCTTGACTTGGACAATTCTGGTTCTTTGAGTGTGGAAGAGTTTATGTCTTTGCCTGAATTACAACAGAATCCTTTAGTACAGCGAGTAATAGATATATTTGACACAGATGGGAATGGTGAAGTAGACTTTAAAGGTAAGAAAATTGTTCTTGGTTTATAAATCACAAGCTGAAGAATTTATATGTAATCACAGTTCTGCGTATAAATATGTCTGAAACTTTCAGTTTTTCTTATCTTTATAATTTGGTGATGCTATAATAAAGGCTTATGTTAAAACTTCAAAATCTGTGGCATATACATCTTAATAGACAAAGATCCTTGACTTGGTTCATAAATGATCAAAGTGTCTTTTAGTATAATGTATGCCCAAAAAGATTTTAAAAATATTTCCTTTGTTTCTCGGGAATTATTTTCACTTTAGGGCAGTTTATAATAATTAGAAGCTTTATTTTAAAGATTTTTTTTCATCTTTTTAAGAATGTATCAAGCAGTGAAAATTAAATTATAGAATAAGAATGTTAGCATTATTATACAACAATTTATTTTAGTTAATCTAGGTTTTACAAACATTCAGTAGTGCCTTTGCTAATCTTAACCATAATACCTTATTTTATACTTTGATTCTATAAGTAAACATCTTGTTGCACTAATAATTGTCAAAGGGATTTGTAATTTTAGTTTTAGAACTGAATTACTAGTGAAAGCATCTTTAACTGGTTATGATTTACTTTAGGTAGTACAGAAAAATGAGCGTTTTGCATGAAACTTCTAATAGTGGATTTAAATGAGTTCGAATTTTGGAACAGAAATCCAAACTTATTTTTGTAAAATAATTTGTAGTCTTCTTTAAAGGCCTATTCCTTAAGAAGAGTTAAATAGCTTTGCTTTAAGAATATTTTTGAGAATATTTTAAGAATATTTTTGAGTTACAGTTTGCTGTACTTAACAAATATTTATCCAAATTGAGAACTTCCCAAGTTAAGTAAGAAAAAAATACATAAAATCTTGTTTGTTGAGGTTTTAAATTTGACATTTTCAATTTTTAGCATTGTTAGTATTTTGTGTTATACAAGAAAGTACCCTTTTGTGAGTATGTAAGGTAAACTATTGGTTTTTCTTTGTAAAAATTTGAAATTTCTGACTTACAACATTTTTAACTTTCCTTACTCAGAATTCATTGAAGGAGTCTCTCAGTTCAGTGTCAAAGGAGATAAAGAGCAGAAATTGAGGTGTAAGTATTTTTTTGCCACTGACTCATTTTCCCTCTTAAACTACTACCGTTCTATAGTACATTGTAGCCTTCTTTTAAAATATTCAAAAAGATTTGTTTTATTCCAGATCCTTAGACATAACAGTAATTTTGTATTCTGATGAAAATTCTTCAGGACATTTGCAACTACTACAGTTGAATACTGTGCTTTTTTTTTTGTTTTGTTTTTTTGTGTTTGGGAGACAGTGTCTCACTATGTAGTTTATTTAGGTACCCAGAATTTGAAGCAGTGATCCTCTTACCTCAGCTTCCCAAGTGCTAGGATTGTAGGTATCCACCATCATGCTTGTCACTGTTGTTTTTAGTTGTGTAAAAGGCAAGCAGAATTTTAGTCTTGGATAAGAGTAGTATTCCCCCCTCCCCCCAAATGAAAGTGGGAAGAAATGTTCTGAAGAACCTGAGAGGTTGGAACTGTTAGCATCTTTAGTTCTATGTAAGGTTAGATAATTTAGCCTGTACCACACTGTTTATCCCATGCAGTCTTGACTGTAACTCACAGATTTAAACAATGCCTGAGGGCAATTTATATATTTAGGAAGAAGCCATTCTTAGTGTCATAATTTTGGGTGTTTGGCAGTTTAGTTTTCTTTCTCACTGGAAATATTCCCATATGTGATTGCATTATAATCATACCAGTTTTCCTTCCCCTTTTCTCAGTTGCTTTCCGTATCTATGACATGGATAAAGATGGCTATATTTCCAATGGGGAGCTCTTCCAGGTTTTGAAGATGATGGTGGGGAACAACCTGAAAGACACACAATTACAGCAAATTGTAGACAAAACTATAATAAATGCAGATAAGGATGGAGATGGAAGAATATCCTTTGAAGAATTTTGTGCTGTAAGTATGAAAGAACTGACTCTTTTCTTTGTATTTTGGAAACATAATTTAAAAAGACAATAGGAAATTTCTTAAAGATATATGCCCTAAAAATTTATATATCCAATTTTTTAAATTGCCCCATAAAGTTTAGAAGTGTGTTGTTTAACTGTAAGTAATAGTTATTAGTTTCAAAAAACATGGCAAAAGGATTAATAAAAAAAATTTTTAAAGGATTAATATTCATAGTCATTTTCTGGTAAAATGCCACAAGAATGGAGCTAGTAACTTGTATATATTGTTGATAGTCCCTGAATTCCAAGTAGGTTATTAAGGTTTAACGTGTGGAAATACTTCTGTGGGAAATACATGCGTGTTTGTAAATTTCAGCCAGGAATACCAGAAACAGTTTCATGGGGACTACAAAAATAGAAAACCCCTGTCCATCCTAAATTTGCCTGCCATAGAATGTACATGGTGACTTATTCCATCCTTTTCTAAGCTACTGACATGTAATTTTTCTGTTCTAGAGCAAGGGCTATATGCAGAGGTGGGGACTACAGTTATGGGGAGACCTAGAAAACTCACTCTTAGTAGAAATGGGGCAATAGCTTAGCTTCTCTTATTTATTGCCTTTCTTCAGTAGATCGAGGGATTTGGCACACTGATTGCTTCCAGACAGGAACACAACCACTCAGCTTCTTGTCTACTTCTGCCTCTATAGCAAAGATTCAAGGAAAAAAAAATTCTTTTTTTCGCTTTTTTGAAACAGGGTCTTACTATGTAGTCCAGGCTGGCCTTAATTCACTTATGTAGCATAGGTTGGCCTCAAACTCGGGGTGATCCTCCTGCCTCAGCCTCCCGAGTGCTGGGGTTACAGGTGTGTGCTACTATGCCCAGCTACAAAGATTTTTTACTTACTAACTGGAAATACAGAAGAATCCAGAGCAAAGATAGTAAAACATTTAAAAAGTTTTCTTTCAGTCATACTTGAATTCTTGTATTGGAGAGTTTTTCCTCTTTTTCTTTTCATTTTTAAATTTAAATCACAGAAGGGATAACAGGTCACTTTGATGTTGTATGTTAGGCAGGCACTGAAGTGTAGTAATTTTGGCATTTCAGTGCATATCCATATTTTTCCATCATTGCAAGGGAATACTTATCCTTGTGTTTTGTTTCACAAATTAGGGTGATATGTTAGTGTAACGAATAGGTTACATGTGTTTGGAAGAGTTGGATAGATTTGAGACTGCACTGCTACTCTGTGATGCCGATCCAGTGTTTCACTATCCCTTTCTTTCTCCTCCATCAGTATTACCAGTGATGGAAGGGCTGCCACGAACTGACGAGTGATGTATGTTTGGGTTTGATGTGTGACCAAGCAGCTAGTGGCATTGTAGATAGCAGTCAGCTTTTTTCTTTTTTTCTTTTTAAAGTATATGTTCTCAGTATGTAATAGTTACATTCATCCTGAGGATTTGGTGCATATTCCATCTTAATTCTTCTAACATCTTCCCTTCAGCAGCCAATTTTTAAAACAAGGAAAGAAAAGATCTCAAATCTTGGAAGAATTAAATAAATAAAATTCTTGGCTGGAGTGGTAGGGATGTATATATATGAAGACTCCTTGCATTTATTATATATAGAATTATTGGGGCCCTGGCCTAGGCCCATTGATCTCCTGGTTAGGCGTACGATGACAGAATAAAACACAGATAAGATACGTATTTTAGTTACAAGGGGTACTGGCACAGTCAAAGCTTAATAAGCACTAAGACCATGAGGCACAGTGTCCCTGGCCTTTATTAGGTGCACAGCATGATTGGGGGTTGCGCTGGTGGGCTGCAGGACGTGGTGGGGGTGAACTGCTGTTGTGGTCAAAGTTCAAGAATTGAGGAATAGTGCCTTTTGGGGTAAGCACACAGGAACAGATCATGGTTAACTAGTAACCTGATTGTCTGCTCACTGTGACTACTGAGCTAGAAGGAATTTGCATGAGTCAAGTCTTCAGCTGCCATGTTTTCTTGATTTGAGGCACCAGAACATCACAGACTGCTAGTCTCAGCTGTAGCTGTTAGCTTAAAGATTAACCTGTTCTTATGCCAGCTGTGGGTCTTGCCACAAGTTATCTAGGCCTAGGAAAGACTCTTGATTTATTCTAGTGGCAATTTATTAATATTAATTGTTGCCTGCTCTGTACCACATCAACCTGGTCTTCAAAATTGAATCTTTGGATTCAGAACTATGTATCACCTTAAAAATATAAGAAGCAGCTTTGTTCATAATGCAAAATCCCTGGAAGGCTGAGAAATTGGTGGCATGAATAATTCGGGATGAAGATGAGGCTAAAAACAGAATTAGTTAAGTTTGCTTTGCGAAATCATTGGAACATTAAATTTCCTCCCCTTCTCTGTTCAACTGGGCAGCTTTCTCTACCACACAGTAGTGAGCCTAGGGAGAATCCGTAGGCTGGAAAAAAATGTGGCGGGGGGTGGGTAGGTATGTTGGGGAATTAAATGAAAATACACTTATTTGCATGTTAGTATCTCTAGTCTTCCTGGACCTGATTCCCTGGCGTTGGGATTTATGTACTTTCTAGGCAAGAGAGAGCATCCCATTTAGGAAACCTTATTTTTTCCAAAGTGGTCCCGCCAGATAAGTTAAAGTATTCTTGGAATCACTAGCCCCCTCATACATAGAGGTTCTAGTTCCCTTTCCACAGAAACAGAGCAAGGATCATCAAACATTGGAGGAAAAACTACCATGTAACATAGAAACTAAAGCAAATTAAAAAAAAAGAAGCTTGGAAGAAACAGATTGGCAAGGCCAATAAAAACTTTAAAATGAGAAAAAAAAACTTTAAAATGAAAGTCTGTCAGTGTTACTCTTACAGATGTGATATATTGAATTCTTAGAACTGCAATTGAATAACATGTAAAAGAGATCTTAGGAATTTAAATTGAAAGATCCAAGCTGGGTGGAAATGGTGGCATATGCCTATAGTCCCAACACTCAGGAGGCTGAGGCAGGAGGGAACTGTTGCAAGTTCAAGGCCAGCCTGGGCCTACATAGTGAGACCCTCTCAAAAAAAAAATTAGGGATCTATTTTTTAGGAGCTGTAACACATGAACAGCAAAAGATCTAAAAAAAAATAAAAAAAGTCACTGATAATGAATCAAGAAAATACTTCAGAACCAAAAGTAATGTATTTCCTGATTGAATTTAGTATGTATTGTAGTCACCTTCCTGTCACTTGGGTAAAATATCTGATACTGGAAACTTAAAGGAGGAAGAATGTAATTTTGCATGCATTTTCAGAGCTTTCAGGCTGTGGTTGGCTTGTTCCATGGCAGAATGGTGGTGGAGTAAAGCTGTTCATTTTATGGCACCACAAGGCAGAGCACGGGAGTAGAGCACTAGTGAGACACATCCCGCAGAGGCAGGCCTCAGTGCTCTGCCTCCAGCTGGGCTTCCCTTGCTGCATAATAGCGCATTCAGCTGTGAGTATCAGTGGATTAATCCACTTAAGAGCATAGCACCACCAGGGTCCATTCACCTCTCCAGGAGTCTCCTAATCCAGTTGGGTTGACAGTTAAGATTAACCAAAACACTTAGTATCCAGCATGGTATATAAAAAATAATCTGGACACAGGCACATAACCATGAAATTGAGAGCAGTGGGAACAAAGAGACAAGTCTACAGAGAGCTGAAATAGTAAGGTGGAGGCATAGGAGAGGGGCTCCATGCAGTCAAGAATCATCTTCTGTGGTGGGAAGTGCATACACAACGGCTAAAGCTTTTAAGTCAAGAAAAAAAGCAGCATAGAAATATTGTTTGAAGACTGGAAGGTAAATAATGAAACCTGAAAATTTTAAGCAGTTACCAGTTTGAAAAGAAGTAGAGAATGAGAGCAGGGTAGCAAACCACTCATTTCATAGTAGGTCTTGTAGAACTAACTGGCTCCTTGTGCTATATTTTTAAGATTAAAAAAAATTAATACAGATGCCATTGTACACAAGAACATGAATTAATCTCACAAACAGTGTTAAATGAAATAAGCTAGACTGAAAGATTGCATTTAGACAATGTGCAGACAAAATTAACTCATGGTGTTACAAGCTAGGGTAGTAGCTTCTGTGTGCGCGCATGCATGCGTTGGTGTTAAGGGAGGATGGCTGGTGCCTGGAAGGGAGCTGGAGAAGACTTCTGGTAATGATGTGGCTTCTGGTTGTTGTTTTTTTTTTTTTTTTTTGTGAAACTCATCAAGCTGTGGACATTTATGACCCTTACCTTCTATATAGGTTATATGTAATAAAACATCTCAGAATAACACAGATACTTATTACACTTTTAGATTACCATGTCAGTATTCCCTGAGATGTATAAAACTTCATGGAAAAACAGTGTGTAGAAAATGTTGTTCATTTGGAACTTTTTAATACCTTCTAGGATAGATTGATGGAAAAGCCCACATTTGGTTTTTGAGGACAGTTTTTATGGTAGCATCAGGTTATCATAAAATGTTGAAGTACTAGAGTAGAAATCAGCAAACTACAGAGCAAGACAAATCCTACACATGGCCTAAAGTTTTTGTATGTTTTTAGAGTGTTGCTTAAAAAGAAAGGAAAGAAAAAATGCGAAAGAAATTTTAAGTGGCATACAAAACTCAGAATACTTGCTGAACGTCCACAGAGCAAGTTTGTGGACACTTGGACTAGAACACAAAAATGTAATGCCTGCTTTTTACCCTGTGTAGAAGTCATGTACCATATTCATTGTTTTGTAGTGATTGAGTCTACTCTTTTATTTTGTTCGGTTGTATTCGTTTCAAAATAAAAATTAAAAAAAAAAAAACAAAACCCAACACAATAAAACAATAAACAGTGTGGGACTTCAGAGTGAGACTATAGGGAATCAACAATGGCTACCACCCTCAGAAGGAGACCCCCCTAGATGCCATGCTGAGTACCGCTATCTTCTGAATAGATGATCAGACCACTGGCCCTAGACCTGCAAGGTCAGTGAAACACCAGAACATTTTATAATAATAAAATACTTTATAAAGAAAAAAAATTAATGCCTATTACGCTAGATAGAAGAAGCCATGTAATTTTTTAAGTAGAATCACTTAAGGTTTCTTTGTAAAAATCCAGCTTCTGGAAATAGTGAAAGTAGTATTTTTAAATTACACTTTTGATAAGATTACTACACTATGAAAGTGACATTTTGCAAATATTGTTAAGCTTTATTTGTTCTTGTCTGTTGCAGGTCGTAGGTGGCCTAGATATCCACAAAAAGATGGTGGTAGATGTGTGACTCTTTGAAGAGTACCACCCAACACTTTTGCTTTCTTCTCCATCTCTGAAGATCTGCTCAAGACGTCCAGCAATGCTCTCTGTGTATTTAAATGGAAGTATTTTTCTCTGTGAAGCCACATTTTCCAACATGAGCCTCATGAAGCCAACTAAGTGTTATTGAACTCTTCTCTCAATAACTCAGTGTAGCACTTTAAAGTCTGAAGGACAGCAGCATGAAAAGAGCATATCAATGTGGTGGAGAAAGGGAAGGGGTTGGCTTTTTAATTTATTTTTCTTCATCTTTTATAACAAGAAAGTATCTATATATACATATGTAAATATTTATATATAGATATATGTAGCTTTCTATGTATGTAGTAGGTTGGCTTTAATTTAATATACTTGATTCAGAAACAAAACGATAGAGTAAAAAAGTGCCAAGCAGAACATAAAACATCCTTACTTTTATTTCACACAGTTTTATATGTAGATAGAAGATTGTACAATTTGAGCCCGGTGTTAGGCCAGCTATTTACCTGTGCTTTCTCCTTTGAGAGATTGACAAAGCATTTGTTAATGTCTTATTATTTACCTTAATTACATTTTTGTAACACAGGAGTCTGTAACTTTATTTATACCTATGAATATATTTCCTGGGACTATGTCTCATTGCTGAGCAGCTTTTAATCCATCTCTGGCTGAGGAGAACATGTAGTTCAGTGCTACTGCCAAGAGCTAGTTCTTGTGTTCATATGCAAATGCACAATGCTATGGCTGCTTCTTTCTGTTACTTTGTAACTAGGAGGCATTGCATTTATTAAATGTCCCTGAGTATGAGTAATTGCAATTCACCAGTTGTGATTTTATATATAAAGACCAGAGCTGTCTGAGGCAATCATGACTTCTCTTATGCATTACTTAATGAAGAAAACATGAAGTAATCGTGTTAACTGCTTAGGATATCCATTTGTTTCATTATACATGGGTAAATAATTTGTCGTTAAACTGGTATTTGACCCATAAATTTTTCTTAACGTGTTTCACAAGATTTGCAGCTAATCTAAACTGGTGATAGTTGATGTGCTAATCAAAACTGGTAATATTTATATATCCAGATGCCCTCCTGTATTTGTGATTTAAATGGAAGAAATACTGCTAATCTATATACCACAAAAGAGCAGAATTTCATCCAGATTTATACTTCTTAAATTTCTTTATCACAAGGCATAGAGGGTGCATGATTTTTTTATTTGCCCATATAATTGTTAACAAATAACTTAATAAATTTGTGTGATTTAAAAGTAGTGTATCATGTTCCACCACTTGATGTTACCCTTCCCTTTTCTGCAAAGGTACTATTGGCTGGAAGAAGAACATTTCGGTTAGCTTCAGATGACAGTAGTCTTTCCCTACGCAGTTTTTCTATAAAAACTGGTTTTGTAATCATGAGTGGTTAAAGGGCAGGCTGAATCAGAGTGAACTTAAATTGAGCACACCTGCCTGCCACCGCTGTTCCTTCAACTGAGTGCTGCACATCATGGGCTCTGTCTGTGAGAGAAAAATCCCGGTGCTTGGTGTCCTTGCATGACATGGAGTTTTGCATGTAGATCGATTTAAAATGTACCTCTTGTTTACATAATTTGCATAATTTTAAAAGATAATGTTGCCAAACTTTGGAAATGTTAATGTTCAAACTGAAAATCTCCACTACATGTAACTTTCTTCCTCTGGATCAGTACGTGGCTTGCAATCCCGGCCAGTGGTTTGATCTGTTCCAGTGTCAACTGCCATGTGCTCTGCTTCAAGGGGGAACTAGTCTTTTGTGAATTTTTTTGTACATAATTGTTACAAATATTTTAGCAAATGCTTTCTATTTCTCTTGCTTGTGCATATCTTGGCTGGCGTTACAGAAAAATAGTGCAAACATTATTTCCTTACTGGGGAATGAGGGTTTTTCTTTCTTTTTTGTTTTGTTTTGTTTTGTTTTTGTTTTCTCTTTTTCCCCTTTTTTAGTTGGTGTGTAGGGGGGTAGGTAGGGAGGGATGGTTTATGTTGAATGTTTAGTTTTTCTTCTGCATGATACGTCATGTTGTGGGATCTTTAGAAAACTTCATACTGTATGAATAAGAAAATAAAATATTTGAAACTTGCTTGAATGTATTCCATGGTGTTTGATGAACTTCCATAGCTATAAGATAGTTTCTCTTGGGCTGGGGATTTAGCTCAGCGGCACAAGCACCTGCCTGACAAGTGTGAGGTCACGAGTTCAATCCC
>RJWT010003496.1:0-36289 GCA_004365215.1 Cuniculus paca | reverse complement strand
GCAGACCTTCCATTGCAAAGGCAAGATGTTTAAACACATTCTTTCATTCATTATTTCTTTCTTTCTACTAGAAAAGATATTAAAATCAAAAGTGAATATTTGGTTCTATACCAGGCACTGTTCTAAGATTTAGAAAATCTAATAACTTCTATGACTGCTGTAGTTATACTTTTTTCAAATGGATGACAATCAATTCCCATGGAGCCAGTCAGTAAAATATAGTCCACTACATCATAGATCTTCCTTTCTCTCAAGCAGGAAAAATTGATATTGAAATGAGATCTCACAACTAGCTATGCATGTGAAAAGTCATTGGAAACCTCTATTTCTCACATCTGATGACAATACATCTGAATTCTAATTTCAAAGCTTTATTTTTTTCCAAAATCTCTCTGAGTCACTGGGTGTTCTTCTTGATTCTTCCCTCTACTTATGTACTGTGCTGTCTTAGCTGATTTGCTTCTATATTATGAAAAAGAGAAGGATGAGGGCTGTTTTGTTAGCTTCCACCAATAAAACCCTATTAGCACCCTAGCCAATTTAAGATTGATTTATTGGTCTTTAAGAGTCTTTAAGTAAAGTCATATCTCATACGGCATGGTTTTCTCAACTGACAGTAATTTAATCAGATTCACTGTGATATTTCCATACATGCATATGTCATGCTTTAATTGTATCTATCCACTCTTTTTCTACCCTTTCCCTCACTCTCATCCCTTTCCTCTCCCCAGACACCTTCTAGTCCTTAAAAGTCCCTTTTATACTTTCAGATCATTTTTTGTTTTACTTATTTATTTATCTTAATTTCCACATATGAAAGAAATGATTCTTGCCTTTCTATGTCTGTTTTATTTCATTTAACGTGATCTCTCCCAGTTTCTCCATTTGTTTGCAAATGACAGAATTTCCTTCTTTAAACCTGAATCATATTCCATTTTGTATATACACTGCATTTTCTTTTTCCATTCGTCTGTTGATGGTCACCTAGGCTAATTCCATGTGTTGATTATTGTGAACAGTGCCACAGTGAATGTGGGAATGTAGTTATCTTCTCTATGCTAACTTCCTTTCCTTCAGATATATACTCAGGGGTGAGACAGCTGGATTTTATAGTACTTTTGTTTTTAGTTGTTTAGTTTTCTTTAAATGTTTGGGGTAGGCAATTTCTAAACTGGCTCACCATGAGTCCTATTTCTTGGTAATTACTACCCTGTATAATTTCCTATTCTCAAGTGTGGGCTGGAATTATTGACTCAATTATAAAAATGGTTCAATAATCACAATTTGATTTAGGATTTTTCAACTTTAAGGGAGATTGAAAATCATCCCCCTTCATCAGAAACCATACTTTCAATTTTTTTCTTTTCCTTAACTAGTGATATGTGGTGAGAAACTGTCTCGTGATGGTTGCAGTAGTAGCCAACCACAACTCCCAGTCAGTGTAACATCATCACCAGTGTAAAAATCTCGTACTGCACAGCGTAAAGTTTGTTAACCTATGATGGTTGATAAGCTAGGTATATTAAATGCTTTTGAGTTAGACTATTTTCAATAACATCATCATAATTTGAGGAGCATCTATAATGAAGAAAATATGTGAGAAATGATGAGCAGACATTTCTCAGAGTGGATTATTTAAAACTTGTGGCTTTCACATTGAGTACTTTCTCATACTTTCCTTTAGTCTGTTCTAGAGAAGCCAGATCTCAGATTTCAAAGCAGCCCTGTGTACTGAGCCCAGTTAGTAAACATAATGGTAAATGTTCTCAGGCTTGCAAATATCACAGAATGAGCTTAGATGTGACTGTCCCTATAGTTAAGCTCTGGGAAATTATAATCCTAGTCACATCTTTCATTGTTGCTGTGTAAGAGATACAGAGCCATAACTACTGGTCAAACCACTCTCAGGTTTCTGACCCACAGAAATTGTACAGTAAATGTCTGTTGTTTTAAATTACAGTTTCAGGGTTAACTTATTATGTAGCCATGGATAACCAGTATGATGCTCAATTTAGTTGACCAGATGTAGGTTGATCACATTATGTATTGTTCAATACATTGAAAGTAGAAAGAACTGTAAATTGTTTCCGCCCTCAAAGACCATTCAATCTATTGAGTATAAATTAGAATTTAGATAAAAGGAGAACTCAGAAGAATCCAATTTAAAAAATATTCTACCATTTTTCTTTTCTCTCTTTTTAGACTTAATTTTTTTGTTCTCATGCCTATCAGTTTTACTGATGCACTGAGTCCAAATAGTGGATTTTATAGGAAAACCTAAGGGCATTCTCTGTGTGAATTGTCAGGTAAGCAAGTATCTAGATTTAGCACAGTTGTAGTAAATAACTGGGACAAGAGTATCTTAATTTTTCCTGCTGGAATCAAGCTGATATTTGACAGTGTTTTTTGTGCCAAACATAAGAGGCTTAGCCAGCAAAAGAAAATCCCTTGAGATAGCAGTGTGTTGCAAGTATGAACTCAGCATTACAAGGTGTTTCTTGGTTTTCATTGTTTTATTGTCTATTGTTAAGTGTGTTAGATTTGAGATTACCCATTTCCCAAGCAGCCCATAAGCTTGGACACAACTTTGCTAACAGGTACAACCCTGTACCTTATTTTTCCTTGTCCCATGAGTCTCTGGCTCTAGAAGTATGAGAGTCTGCGTATTCCCAGTGTTCCATGGCTGCTGTTATCTTTGTGTCCTTAAAATACCCTGTTTCATCCTTCTGGTTTGTACTTCTTGAATAATCTGAGTGTAACCTATTCATTTTTTAACATTCACATATCATTTTTCCAGAATGCCATTCATAAGTGAATTAAGACAATCCTAAACTCCCTTACTCCATAGAATCATTCACATGTTACTAAATTATTTGCTTTTCTATTAAGACCAGAGATAGTACCCCAGAGAATATAAAATTTGTAAAGACTACAATCACCCTTGATACTCAACATTTTAAGAGCTTGGGATCAAAAAATTTCATAATTTGCTATTATTTCTTATCGTTTTGAAAAGGGCTGGCATCATGGTTTGTATTGTCTGCATTTGTAAGAGTTATGTCTAACACCTGTGACCTTTTGAAGACAGAAATATTTTTTGTTCATTTTCATGTCAACAACATCTGTCAGTGTTCTTGAAACATTATATGAATTCAGCAAATAATTGACTGAATGAAAGTTTTAATTATTCATTGATAATAAATGATTATGTTCTCAGAGCTATATAATCAAAGCAAAGTCATCTCTGTAGCTTTGATGTCTTCAAATTGCTTGGTGCCTTGTTTTCCATAGATAGCCTTTCATCAAATTTCTGATGAATGAATTGATTTCAAGTAAGTCATGGGGAACTAATCCACTCATATTTAATCCCTAGTAGTTATTCTTCAAGTCATACCTCTTAGGAAATCCTCTTGATTTTGTGTTTACAAATAATTTATGACACATGACTCATAATTTTTATTATAGCTTTTACTCCAATTCAGAAAGAGAGGAAAACATGTATGTTATAAACTGAACCCTTATTCATATCAACGTTGACACAGTAATCACTTTTATAGTTCCTACTCCATCAGGCAGGACTCTCTTTCAGCAATAAGCAATAACCTGATTCAATCTAACTTAACAAAAGTGATTTATTGGTGCACCTGACCTAGAAAGAAGCAAGTCTTAGTAATGACTCCAGAAATATGGAAATTCCAGCTCTTATTTTCTTTAGTATCTGAACATCAGATTCCTTTTTAGATCAGTATTCTAATCAAATAGGCATCATTTGTACAAGTGTTTTTATTTTCTTATTTTTATTTTTGTTTTATTTTGTTTTGTTTTTGCCATTCTGGTGATTGAGCACAGGTCCTTCATTCTGAGCTGCATCCCTAGTCTTTTCATTTTTTAATTTTTAATTTTGAGAAAAATCTAACTAAATTGCCTAGGCTAGGCTCAAAATTGTCCTCCTGCCTCAGCCTATCAGAGTCCTGGAACTGCAGGAATGCGTCATCTCACCCAGCTTGTTCTGTTTCAACTGTCTCATCTATGTTTAAAGCTTGAAGAATCAAGAAAGACCTGCTGATTGCTCTAAGGATAAACAGTTGTTCTGTGTTGAGCCAATAATATTGATCAGGAGATTCAAATGATCTCACTCTTGAGTTTAGAAAGCTTTAGATTGGTTTGCAAGTTTTATAGAGTCACATGGAATTGAAAGGCAGTTTAACAGATGGAGAAGACAGAGTGAGACTGAGCTATTTTGCATGGAAATATCAATGAATATCCACTACTATTATCTCTGTGCCAAAAGGTATGGACAATAAAATGTGATTCAAAGCATAGAGGAATTTACAAACCAGTTTTTTTTGGTAGTTCATATAGTTACTGTATAAGAAAGTAGTTATCAATAAAAGTTGGATGTTAAAACTAATGTTCTTTAGTTCCACCAAAGTTAGAGGACTTTCCTAATGTTAAAGCCAGGGAAATTTACAGTAACAGCACACTGTGGGCATGCCTTTAAGCAGATGACAAAACTCCTGCTTTGAAAATTCTGGAATTGAAGACACCTAAAGTAGACTTTTTAAGTCTTGTGCAAATTGTCCTTGGCAGAGTGACAAATCCCAACAGCATATAATTTATTAGAGTTGTCCCTTAGTGTACGATCTGTATTGAACATTGAAAAAATAATGACAAGCCTGCAAGACAACATAAATAAGACAAAAGGAAAAAAAAACTATCTAATTTACTGGCATAGCAATTGTTCTATGATAACAAGGAAAGAATGGAAGTATATACTGGTATTCTTGTTGGCTCATCTGTCTAAACAGCTGTAAAGCTTATGCTTTTATTTATTCTTTTGAATGTTACTAGCTTTGAAGCTCCATTGAATAGATTAACATGCCCATTGTGTTCCTAAATTGTCACATTCTCACTGTATGTGGCAGAGTGATCACTACAACCATTTGATTTCAGATTGCTAAACATGGGTGCTTTTCTAGGCGACAGGGTTGAATATTCTGTGTTTAATTGGATTATAGGACCAACCACGCCATTAGAACGCAGAAAGGAATGTCTCTAAATCTACCATTTGGAGTTATATCTTATGAAGATGCCACATAACTTGCAATTAACTTAATGCCACAAATTTAGCACAATTGATGACTGCCAAAAGCTTTGTGTTCTGCTAGATATCAACTTGTTAAGCATTTAATTTACTTGTGAAAAAGTCAGCACTGCTTTATTTCTATTTAAATATAGAAATGGATTGTTTCTACTTCTTTCGTGTATGTGTGTTCATTTATAAAGACAGACTGTTTCTTCATATTCCTAGGATCTTTGGATGAGATTCTACCTGGCGGCTGCTACTCAATGTAGGATTTTTTTATTTCTTGCACAAGCAGGTTTGGAAATAAAAGACTGCAGAAGTATTTTCAACAGCTTTGTTTAGGTGGATTTTTGCAATTTATTATTGTTAATAAAAGCTTGCAGGCATCATGATTTATTTTAGAAATAGACAAGACAAATATTTAAATAACTAACCATATATATATATATATATATATATATATATATATACTCAGCCAAGGTGTAGACATTGGGACATTGCAGGATTGATAAAATTAATAGGAAGGTAAGAATACATAAACTTCATTCATCATTGAGTTGGTACTATGTTTTGAGAATTACTGGGTCCAAGAGCAAAAAGCAATGTTGTGTTGTAAACTGGGTATCCAATCCCCTTTGTGGAGTCTTTAAGGATCCTTCTAACACATTTAAGCACATGAGATTAAGAGATTTATTATATTTATAAAATTTGGAAACAGTCGATAGGGAATGCCACACAGGACCATATGGGATAAATTCTTAAGGAGCGGGTCTGACCAAGCAGTTGGCGGGATGGGGGTGGGGGGAGGCTGAGAAGGTTCCATGGTCAAGTGCCTTGTTTGCAGTATAATAATAATTCATTTATCATAGGGAGTTTATACTTGTACATAACACATTTGGTTCATTTACTTTACTTTCCTCTCCTCTCTTTTCTACTTCCCCCATCTCTTGGTCCCCTTCCCGTATGCAAAAGACCCATCTTCTTATTGCCTAATATCTTTTTCTTTCTTTTTTTGGGACAGTATCTCATTAAGTTGCCCAGGCGAGGCTTAAAATTGTGATTCTCTTGCCTCAGCCTCCCAGAGTGCTGGAATTACAGGTGTGCACCACCATACCCTGCTAGGTCATAATCACAGTAACCTAACAAGGGAAACTTGTAGAGAGTAACTTTGTTTCTGCCAACTTGGGAGAGACCTTTATAACCTCTGTTTGTTGGGCTGTTGAAACATCATAAATATATGAAGTTTTAAACATTTACAATGCAGATGCTATGCTTGAAAAACTGATTCAGGAGCTCTAGGAAATCTGAGACAGTATTTTATTGTTTTAACGTTGTTAGTTTTTTTATGTCTCTTTTAATAATAATAGATGTGAAGCTAATAGATTTTTTTCACTTTATATTTGTCATCTTCTCATATATTTATTTAATTTACTTATCTATTTATTTTTGGTACCAAGGATGGAACTCATGACCTCATACTTGCCAGGCAGGTATATATCCCTGGCTCATATATATTTACTTTGATACAGACACTTTTCTGATAAAAATCACAGAGTTCAAAGTGACAGAAAGGATATTCTTGATACTGGTGAACTATAACCTTGACCTAGTGAATAATCCTCAATAAATCTTAGACATCTTTATCCATTGACAGAAATCATCATATCTTCCTCAAAGTGGCATAATGAGGTCTAAATGAGCACATATGCAAAACAAGGTTAGCATAAGAACAAGCACATAAAAATAGATACCATTGTGAGATGTCACTACAACTAATGAAGAACTACACTTATAGTTTAAAATCCTTGTAGTTAAATTATTTGAAAATCCAAAATTTTTCCAGATTAAAGACTCACTGAACATATGTTCAGTATAATACAGCACTGATACATTAATTATTCAATCTTTAAAATATTAATACATTTAAAAAATGCTACAATTGGCATACATCCTTCCAGGTCAGTTACTGCCATAAAATGAGTTGAGACCAGGTCAGATGTTTCATTAACAAGTTATAAAAGTGTATTAATAAGAGATTTGGGACTTCAGAAATTTATTACACAAATTATGAGAAGTAAAGTATTTTAAATGACTGACAAACATCTGGCTATATCTTGGGAGCATATTAAGTGCACATCTTTCCTTGACCCCTGCTCCCTGCCTCCTCTAAATTTTAGCCCATTTTCTCACTTGCTCAGTGTTATGGGTTCAATCTTCAAGTCTTCCCACAGTACAGTTGTATGTTTCAGCATAAATTCATGCAAGGCATTGAACTTCAAAATAGCTTTTAACTCTGTGAGTTTCTTGACATTTCTTATACATTGTCATGTTTCTCCTTTTGCCTCACACTTCCCTTTTGCTATGAATTTCATACTTCCTCACATGTTGCTACTAAAATTGGTGATATTATTGGTTCCTCTCTCTGTTGATTATGTGAGTGAATTTATTCAAATTCATCAGGAATGTTCTCTAACAAAATTTTTTTCCAAATGTGTCTAATTTTTATCCCTTTATGACATTAATAATCAGATGAAGGTAAGTTTGTTATAAATAACTCACCTACACATTATGTGCATGTAATGGTTGAGAAATTGTGTCAATTTGAGAA
Source organism: Cuniculus paca (assembly GCA_004365215.1). NCBI lineage: Eukaryota > Metazoa > Chordata > Mammalia > Rodentia > Cuniculidae > Cuniculus > Cuniculus paca. The sequence continues at coordinate 28,595 of RJWT010003496.1, read as the reverse complement.
GTTTGAAAGTTTAAGCTACTCAGCAGGGGGCTAGGGTCCTCAGCCTATGCAAGAGGAAGGCATGGAGATTTTGTGATTGCTATACCTGCCTGGGTTTGTAGTGGTAGTGGTAATCTGCTTACAATATAAAGGAGGAGAAAGGGCTTCCCCCCCTCCCCACTTTTTGCTCTTGTTGATTTTGCTGCCTTCTGCTGCCTTGAAGTGTTGCCCCTGTGCTGTGCCACCCTGCTTTAGAGCCAGCTGATTATGGACTGAAACCTCCCCAAACTGTAAGTTAAATAAACCTTTTCTTCCTTAGTTTTGGGTGTCAGGTATTTTGTCCCACTAATGAGAGAAGAGTAACTAAGACATATACCCATGTAGGTCTCTATACCATAATGCACATACAAGTGTATATAGCACACACACCTATATAATACACTATCACACATGTATCCTATACACATGCATGTACAACTCACACTCAGATTTTTCTTCTCTTAGGTGTAGACCTGAGAGAAGACTGACATGTGTCTTCCTGACTTCTATTCACCCGAAAAGTCATGCATGGCTTAAGCATGAGACTGCTATTATACTGAAATGGAGGCAAGAGCAGAGTTACCTCCTTTGCCTTTAAAATCTCCTTCCTTGAAGGGCAGCTCATAAAGAAAACAAAACAAAACAAAACAAAACAAAAACCACTCAGTAGATATTTAAAACAGTTTATGCATCATAATAGGTTCTATTCTGGGTCACTTTGCACACCCAAATTGTTTTTTGTGACTATTAACAATGTCATGCTGAGCAATTTAATAAACACAATCAGTGGTAAAGCCTGTTACTTTCATTTTCTCCTTTGAAAAATCATCCTCCTATATATATCTACCCGTGGTTATAATCCTGCTTCCTTAACTAGAGAATTTTCAAGAATAATTTCTGCATATGTGATAAGGATCTTTTCTTCGTGGGTGACAGAGTCTATTTTGCAGTTTCTATTCACACTCAAATTGTTCTTGAGGAACAATTCAGGCATCATTTGTGTGGGCCTCCCACACTCAGAATAGGTTAATAGCCAATGTCACCTTCACGGGGCTATTCTTTGGATAGAGACCATTAAGGAAAATAGCTGTTTCAGTGAGTGGCATATTAAAGTTCTAGCCCAGAGCTCTGTCTGTTCCTGGTCCCAGTATTAGTGAGTGTGGTTCAGTGAGAAAGCCATAGTACCTTCCCCACCCTCTCCAGGAAGTAAATACAAGGTAATCTAGCCATAAACCTAAACCATGAGAAAGTGGGGGCTTGGAGTGATCTACAGGAGGCTGAAAGAGGTCACTGACTTGTCACTGCTCAGCCTCTTTGCTCCAAGTATCTTACAACTTGTCATTTTCTACACATTTTTCTTATCCTCCTTTCAGTCAGCTGTTTATGCTTTCTATTAGCTCACCAGCCACCCTTATTCATGAGTTTATCAGATCAGGTCTAGAGTCTTGCCTCTAAGTTAATTCCCATGTCCTCAGTGTGTCCTTTCTTAACATCTATGTCCCTGAAGTGCTGTACATGCTGGGCACAGCTTTGTGAATGTCTGTGGCATTGAAGTGTTTCCTGTATGTGGATAATAATAGACCTAAAACCAGCCATGTTTCTCTTTTGAGTATGGCCATCTGGATGCTCCAAACTAAATGTTTAGGTTAGCCAAGAGTCTAAAGACACTAATTACATTTTTGGTGTTTTATTAGTTTAGATCTAAAGCTAACATTCTAACATACGTCTACCTTTCCTGACCCTGATCCTATTTAAAATAACTCACTTTTCTTGTTGTCATTTTTTTTTCACTTTAGTCAAACTGAACTGGATTAATTATAATCCAATGATTATATTGTACTTATGTTTTTCTTTTTATAGCACTTGATCATGTAATACAACAAATCCTTCATGAAATGAAGCAAGTTATAAATAAATAATGAGTAAGTAAATGGTACCTTTGCAGAAAGAAAAAAAAATGAATATAGATATAGAACTATGGAGAAAGAGATCTAAATTACTATGTGTGACAAGTTAGGCTGGGGATGAAGTGGTATCATCTGGAAATAATAAGAAGAAAGTAGAGCTAAGAGATGGAAAAGGTAAACAAAAATTACAATTACCATAGACATATTAGCTTTAAGGGAAATATTGATTGATTTGAATGAAAAGTGAAATGTTATATTCAGTAGGAGAATTTTCTACCCTAAAAAATTTCCTTCAGTCAAAGAAAATGTTAGTAAATTTTACTAGAATAATTTGGAATCAATAGCACATGAAGGAAAAGATAGCTTCTACATTATAACTTGAAAAACAATTGAGACAGAATGGCAGGACTAAGAAAACTGAGATTCTTCAGTGTCATAAAGCAGATGGTAGTAGGGGCCTCCTAAGGAAGCAGTGAGTCCCCCAGTATATGGGCTAGGGCTCCAGCTTCCTCCATTTTTTGCCCTCACTTTTACTTGCCAATATCTTTCATTCCATTTTTTCTCTTTCTTCTCTCCTTTTCTCTTTCTCTTTTTACTCTCCCTTTCTTCCTCAAAAGAAGTCTGAGGATCCTCTATGTGTCAGAAGCTCTGTTTGGCATTTAGAGCTAAGGAATTAAAAAATAAATGTATATGTATTTGAAATATCTTGGATTTTATATTTTAGTAAAGAACCTACAAAATTCAATTAAAAATAAAATGACAAGATATTTTGTGATTAGTGCTAAAAAGAATCTAAAGTGTTTGGAGATAGAAAATGAGAAAATATAAGGAGGTGGACTGTAAGTAATTTTTGTTAGACAACATAATTTTTTAAACCATATGGACCAGCAATTCAAGTAATGGAAGACTTCTCAAAAGGCCAGAGGAATTTGGGACCTGAACCCTCATTTCAATATTTGTTCTTACTAAATGTTAAAATTTGAAGGAAATCAAATGAGTTAAGAGTAGTATACTTTCTGGTTGGGCCTTTATTCCCATATATTCCTACTGAGTTATGAAAAAAATGATGCTGTTGTATAAAACAAATACAGTAGATTTTTAAAAACCCTTTAAATGTAAACATAACTGATTTTCCATAGAAAATACAAAAATTTCACTTCATTTATGAATGTCAGGTATTATAATTTTTTCTATTTACATTTTATTTTTCTATGTATTTCCTAAAATGTTATATTACAATTTATTTCCAGGAAATATTTCATTGTTTCCAAATGAAGTGTCTAAATGTTTAAAATTTTAAAAATAGGCATCATGAGTAGTTCAGCTATAATTTCTGACTTTTGAATAAATTTGCCTATTTGAGTTCCCCGTCTGTTTCATGATCTTTCTTTCCAATACATCCACTGTACCATCACCACAGAGAAAAATGAGGAAAAGACTTGAATTTGAAATTTATTTCTTGACCATGAACTAGAACATTACCACTCAGTACTGTTTTAAAATGGCTTATTAATCATAGTTAATAATTCCTATTTTGCTATTTTTGATGCATTTGACATACATTTGATTCTTTTTAGAACCATATGAGTTTGGTGCGGTGCTGCTTGAAGTAATCCTACCTATTCAAGAGGCCAGGATATGTAGCTTAGAGATAGGGCATCCCAAATTCAATTCCCAATGCTGCAAATGGACAACTTTATAAGGCAAAGATTATCTATCTTTGCCTTATAAAGAAGAAAGAAGAAACTGAGGCTTAGAAAGAACAAATATTTTTACAATCTAAGGTTCAGGCAATTACTGGGAAGTCAACTTGAGATAAAGAGTTAAATTGTTTGAACTGGGTTGACGTTTTAAATTTTTGGCTCTGAATGTTTTTTAACTACTATGCTATGATTTTGCTCTCCATTCAAATATAACAATATGGAAGTTCTGGAAAGATGGCAGAACAGTAAGCAGCAGAGTAAACAGACTCTGAGAGAAACAGTTCAGATACTGGAATATAGCATCATGGGGAGCACAAGAAGGAAGGAAATGGGTCCCCTGGACCCAGAAAGAATCTAAAATGTGAACTGAAGCCCACAGAGAGAGTAAAAAGAAAAACTTAAATGAAGAAGAAGGTGGTAGCTGACGGTGCCTTAGCCTGGAGCCAGACCCACCCTGCGAGAAGAGCTGCTGAGCCTGGGGATGCATGGTCATGGTGGCTGCTGGCCACCCCAGAGGTCTCTGTGGAGGGGTGCAGCAGTGGAACAGAGCTGCAGACATGGAGTTCTGTGCTGGCTGGTGGTGAGTGCAGAGGATTCAGTCCTCCCACAGGAGACAGTGATTGGCTGGGATTAATTTTGGAGTCTGGCAGGATAAGATCCCAGAAATTCAACTCAAGAGCAGAATATTAAAAGCTGTTAGAGAAAAGAAACAGATCACCTATAAAGGAAAACCCATCAGAATCACAGCAGACTTCCCAACACAAACCATCAAGTCAAGAACAGGCAGGGGTGAAGTAATGCAAGTCCTGAAAGAAAACAACCTCCAACCCAGACTGATGTACCCTGCAAAACTTTCTTTCAAAATTAATGGAGAAACAAGATACTTCCATGACAAAGAACAACTCAAGGAATTCATGACCACCAAACCAACACTACAAAGAATACTAAAGGACATTCTAGAGAGAGAGAGAAAAAGGACCACGGTCTCAGGAAAAATGGCAGAGGGGGACCATCAAGCGGGTGCACTATGTGAACTATGTGGACATTCACCAAAATTTAAATCTCCTGCTCCCATTAACATAATCTTTGAAAAATCCACTTATTATTCACTAGTTATTGGTTCTTCATTTTTTATCAAAATTGAAAAAAGACAGGTTATAGTAGACAACTTTTCTAATGACACACATTTCATGATTTTAGAGCTATCAAAAGCCGTGTACAATATAGATTAGCACATTGTTTTTATTTCAGTACTATATCATAGTGCTAAATGGTTATTTCATGTGTAAATTATAGTTTGACTTACTAACAAATATTATTTTATCAAAAGTAAACATTACTTTGATTTTTGCCTCATGGATACCAACATGTAACAAAACAACAGTAAAACCCATATCTTTGAAGATTTAACCGTAATTAACACTTCTGATCCCAAGCTACTTATAAAATTTTAAAATAAAGCATGGGATGCCTTCCTAATTGGCTTTTTATTCTCAAAAGTACTTTAATTAAACAAAATTATACATTAATTATCACCATCAAAAGCTAACTTAAAATTCAACTATTTTCTTCTATTAGTTTGGAACCAGTGGAAATAGTGGCAAAGTTTAAAGTTCAATTCTGATAAAAATTACAATTCTGCTCCTAGGTAGATTGCATCTTCCTAAATCAATACTCAATTCTTTAAAGTCACAATAGCTGTATTATTCACCTAAATAACTAACAGATTAACTGTAGGATTTTTAATACAGAAGAAAAACATTATGGCATTTGTACTACAACTATGAGAAGCAATACTTATTGTTTATCCTTAATTAAGAGATACAGTCTGATCACCCATTTTTATCAATGGAAATGAACATGAACCTAAGAAACCAGTAGATTTAATCTATAATGGACTATTGAGATTTTTCAAAATCTCTAACACATTATCACAGTGTAGGACTATTTTTGATAATGTTTTTCTAATGCTATGATCAATGAGAATTTAAAGAAGGATTTAGTGGTGATGATAGGATTTTGTTCTCTTGAAAGATGCTACACTGGAAGAAAATGCATTAATAGGAAAGAATTTTTAAAAGTTGTTACTTGATAAAATTTCATAATAATGGCTAATATTTTTGTTTTCAAGACTTTAACATCCAATTTTCAAGGTAATAGTTTCAATATAATGGCATGTCCAACCCTGAAACAATGAAATTTTACTTAGACTGTTTCTCAGTAACAAATGTATTTCAATCTGCCCTAGCTGTGAGATGCACATTCAAATTTTATTAAAATAATGTACGTTCTAAATATTTTCCTCACATTTTCAGTTTTGTACAAATTTGTGTTCCATTCAAATGAACTAAGGGAGAAGACAGATGTGTCATTAATGCCCATGAAAATCTGGTCCAGGAGTAAAACCATTCCTGCAGTCTAATTAGTGGGAGTTACTTGCCTGGGCTGAATTTATAGTTAGATTAACTATCACTTCAGTTTGAAAGAAATAATTTGTAAAAATATTATCCATCTTTCTGAATGAAGGCAAAAATAGGAAATCAGGCATATTATGCCAGCAATATCAGTTGAAAGAATGCATACCTTTCCTCCATTAGAGTAAAAATTTAAATATTTACTACTGCCACACCAACTTAGTCTGCTTTGGAAGATTCTCCTTAGGTTTGAGAAATTACTATCAACTTTTAAAATTTGATTTAAAAGCATGACTAAGATTCTGTCATTTTCATTTTTAAACCCATTTGTAAGGGCCACTGAGTCCTCTCCTTTTCAATCAGTGAGTAGAGATGGACTGACTAAATGTTAGTTATGTAGAATATTAGATATTTTCATTTCAAGTAGAATGCTCTTCTCTGTGAATTTTTAAACATACCACAGTGAATATATTTCTCTTTTCTCTCTCAACAAAATTCAAAAAACAAATATATACTCATATTTATAATATACACATCATATATATGGTATGTATATATGTATATTTGTCTTTTAAAACTACAGAAGGTTTAATTGTGTACCTCAAGTAATTATTACATTTTTCATTCAGAAAGCATCTTTTTTGCCTGATATGAGCTGCATTCTATTTCTATGACTGCATAAAATCCTTCATTAATCAGTTAATCATTGTTGTTTATATGTTGAATGACCCCTCATGGATCATGTGTTAAAGACTTGCTCCCTAGGGTACTGCTATTGGGAGGTGCTATTGATCTTTAGAAGACAGGGCCATATGGGAGGTCTCATGTCACTAGGTACATGCCTTTGAAGGAGACTGTGATATCCTTCTTTCTCTTTCTTTGTATTTTCTTTGTACTTCTTCCTCTTTCTTTGTAGGGCTTATAATATAAGCAGCTTTGCTGTACCATACAAACTTTCTGAAATATGTTGCCCAAAGTAATGGATTACCTTATCATGGACTGGAATCTCCCAGATCATGAGCTGAAATAAACCCTTTCTCTTTATAAGCTGATTTCCTCAGCTATTTTGTTATAGTAGCAGAGAGCTGACTGATGCAGTAGCTTACAGATTGGAAAGATCAGACCCACTTATTGTTAATTATTTGTATGCTCAATTGATTATTTTAAAGTCTTAGTTACCAGTTATTGATTTTTTTTTCCTTCTTAAACAAAGTCCAGCAATAGCCCCATCAGACTTTAACATTGGTCATTATTATGAATTCAAATTTATTATGTTTTTTCCAAACCTGGAACCTACTGCATCTGTAATTCCAAACATTCTTCAGTTCTTTGTGGGAGATTTTCACTTTTCTTCTTTCTTTTTTGTCCTCTAGGTTTTTGAACTATTGTCCAAAATTTCAAGCCAAACCCTGCTCTTTTATCTCCCTTCCACCACCTCCTATTTTCCATTTACCTGGTTTTCCTAAAAATCTGACCTTTCTCTACATTGCATTCAAGACAGCTTCATTTCAAAAAATTTCTGACTAAAAATTCCCTATTCTACTAAGTACTCTAGAAAATCAGCAAATTTCAAACTCAATTAATTATTCATTCCCATACCCTACCTATTTCTCAAGAAAACAAAATACTACTCTCAAATTATAGTTATTATTATTTGTAGCAGTGATTGTGCATTGGATAATACAGGAGAATGAATAGTAAGGGCTTTTCTAAACAGTTTCTATATATAATTGTATTTAATGGACATACAACTTCATCTAGCATAGTGAGCCAGTAACCTGAGTTTGTTTTATACTAGAGAGCATAAATTGTTCATTAATTGGCTGTGTTCCATATACAGTTGAGTTTGGTTTAGCTATAATTTTCTTTGCAAAACTAAATAATCAGAACAACTTATAAAACTGTAACAAATGTCATTTTTGATAGGAGAAAATAGATATAACAGCACAGTAGTGATTTCTACATGACTTCAAATGACAAATTGCTTCCCCCTTTGATAGGAATCTCTTCTCCTTTTTGTTGAAATTTCTGCTAGTCTTTATTATTTTATACATTCTTTGCATTAGTCATTTTTATTTTCTGTCTAGCTCCAGTAAACTTTTGAATTTTTGAAGTCTGTATCAGTCCTTTTATATTGGTCATCACGTCTACACATCCGAAAAGTTCTGGGGATTTTATCTTCTGAATCAAGGATTGTCAACCTTTCCCTCAAAGGACAAGATATTAGTGGTGTAAACTTTGCAGGTGATAAGGTACACTGCAGTACACTATTAACTCTCCTTTTGTAGTTCCACAGCATTGAAAACCATATGTGAACCATGAGAAGACACTGTTCTTCAAGACTATTTCCAAAAGTAGACAGCAAGCTGGGTTTCTGTCAACAGGATGGATATCATTTGCTAACTACACTCAAAGATCATATGACAAAGTGTTTTGGTCAGAACTTTCTATCCATGAAGGGCTTCTTGAAAAAAGAATGTCTTGATTAATGAGTTTAAGGAATGAAATAGGCCTGTGCCACAGATTTCAATTATCTAAAAAACTGCTAGTGAGAGAACTTTTTTTCTATTTTTTATTTTAAAAACAAAACAAAGGATAGAAAAGATACAGAATTTTAAAAAAAAGTATGAAATTAACTTCTTTATCTGTCTTACTCGCAATCATACTTGACTACAAAAAGTTTATTTTATAGTTAACGATTCTTAGTATCTGAAAGTACAGTCTGAACCATTTTTCAATGAAAGTCGTAAATCACCACTTCTCCATTCCCGTTGCCACTGATTCCTGGGTTTCTCTTTTCATTTTATCTTGTTTTACTTTTATGTAAAAACGTAACACAGACACATAAAAAAAAAATTGAAAAGTACAAACATGTCTAATAAAAAGCAGATCCCTTCTGCCATGTACCTCTTGCTACTTCTCAGAATAAAACAGTATCAGTTTTCTTCCTGTGTTCTCTGTGTTTACAAACACAGTATGAGTCTGTGTGCACAATCTTTTGATCTTTTTCCTTAGCGTAACTTTGAGAAAATAATAAAAAAGTGAAGAACTCTTCAAAGTTCTATTACTTAAAAGCCAAAATTATTACTTATAGAAAAATATAGTGTTATTTTTGGTATTATTATTTTTACGCTTCAGACCAATTTTCCACCACTTTTACATAAAATCAACTTACATTCATGAACTTCAGCTATCTACAAGATGTAAGCAAGAGAGAATGTGATTTCAGTGTATTACAGTTATTTAATGAAGATTAAATGTATTAAATCTAAAATATCAACATAACATAGATGTTCAATAAATAGCATCTGGGGGATAGTCACTGTTTATGGTATACATAAACTATACCATAGCACAGATGTAAACTATTGAGGTATAAATAAGAATCTCATTCTTCATGACTACTTTGAAATTTAAAAATTATTTTATTATATAATTCCATTAATATTCTTTCTCTATCAGGAGCTGGCAGTCTCTAGATCTTCTGGGCAGATGTGCAGGAAAGGATAAAAGATAATAAACAAAGTGATATGGTATTCTGGGGTCTGAAAAAGTCAGAGCTCCTGTAACTAAGACTTAGACTTCTCCAAATTGCACACTATTTATTGGGATTCCATATCAGGGGGCATATAGAGAAGTTCAGAGAATAGCTGACATATTTTAATTCTTTTAATTCTCTTTCCTCTATTCACTCTGTTTTCTCCCTTCATGTTTAGATCCCCTCTGCATTTGAGAAAAATCTATTTCCTGTTACCTTATTTTTCTACTTAGATTATTTATACTTTGGTTTTCTCATGAAAGAGGAAACCATTGACATTTATGCTTGTGTGTATGATTTATTTCACTTAACATTATGGTCCTAGGGGGCATTCATTTTCCTACAAATGACACAAATTCATGTTTTTTTTTTCCCCTGCAAAAGTAGTATTCCATTGTATATAAGCCCCACACTTACTTTGCCATTCATTTGTTGATGGACATATAGGCTGCTGCCAAGATTTAGCTATTAGGAGTTGTGCTGCTCCAGACATGGATGGGTAGGTAGCAACGTGGTATAACCTTACTCTTTAGGGATGATACTTACAATGAGAATAGTGGATCAAATGGAATTCCTTGTTTTAGTTTTTTGAGAAATCTCCATAATCTCCGTAGTGACATTATATTCCTACCCCAAATATAGAAGATTTCCTTTTTCCCTGCAGTCTTGACAGCATTTGTTGTTTGTTTGTTTGTTTATTTATTTATTTATTTATTTATTCTTTCTCTTTCCTTTTTGGTGGTAGCCATTCTTTCTGGGGGAAGATAGAATCTCAGTGTTGTTTTAATTTGTACTTTTCTAATGGCCAGAGATATTTATAATTTCTTCTTCTACTTAGTGGCAATTTGACCTTTTTCTGAGAGGTTGCCAATTTTTTGATTGGATCTTTTATTTTGGTGGAGTCTATTCTTCCTTTGTTCAAGTTCTAACTGAAAAGTTGTTTTTCTCAATAACTAGTTTTGTCAGTACCACTTGTTAAACAAGCTATCTTGCTGGGCATTGTGGTGCATGCTTGTAATCCCAACAGTCAGAAAGCTGAGACAGGAGGATTACCAAGATTTTGAGACCAATCTGGGTTACATAGAGAATTCAAGGACAGCCTGGATTGCATAGTCAGATCCTGTCTAAAAACAAACAAACCAAAAATAAATAAATAATAATTAAAAATAAAAGACCTTCTTTCTTCAATCGATGGTTTTCTCCCCTTTGTCAAAAATCTGATGACTGAGTGCCAACAATCATTTCTGTATTCTCTGTTCCTTCCATTCAATTAATCAACTTGTCTATTTTTATATGAGTACCACATTGTGTTATTGTCATTGTAGCTTTCTAATATAATTTGAAATCCCAGCATTTGATACCTTCAGCTTTTCTCTTGTTGCCAGGATTGTTTTTGCTATTCTGGTTCTCTTCTGGTTCATATAAAATTTTAGGACTTCTTTTTTTGTTATTGTTGTTGTTGTTTTCTGTGAGGAATGTTGTTGGTGTTCATTTTTGGGATTGCTTTAACTCTATCAGTTTTGATACTATGGTCATTTTTACAAATTTATTTTTTGCTCCTCAAGGACCAAGGGATGTTTATTTTCTGATGTCCTCATTAATCTCCTTTTTTCTTTCCTTTTTTTTTTTTTGGTAGGGGGGTACCTGGAATTGAATTCAGGACCTCACACTTGCTAGGCAGGCACTGTGCCACTGAGCTAAATCCCCAGCTCTCAATCTCCTTTTTCAGCATCTAATTTTCTTTATAGAATTCTTTCAGTTTCTCTGTTAATTTGGAAGTATTTAAATTTTTTGGAAATTATTTTAAATTGTGTTTTTTTTTCATAACTTCTTTCTCAGTGGGTTCATTTTTGGGGTACAGGAATCACTATTGATTTTTATATCAATTTTGTAACCTTGCAGAATTTTTTACTGCCAGTCTTCTGGTATATGTTTTTGGGTTTTCTACATAAACTATCATCTCATTTATTGTTACAGAGAATATGACTTCTTTCATTCCTGTATAATTCCATTTTATTTCTGCTGCTTTGGCTAAATTTGCTCTGGCTAAATTTTTGAGTACTTTATTGAGTAGGAATCATGGCAGTGGACATCCTCGTTATTTTCCAAATATTAGAGAAAAAGCTTCCACTTTTCCTCATTTAGTGTAATATTATCTTTAGGCTTTTTTATAAGTAGTTTTTATCAGATTGGGATAACATGTTCTATGCCTATTTTTTTCAATTTTTTTCTTTTAATTATTAATAGATGTTGGATTGTGTCAAAGTTTTTGCTGCATTACTGAAATGACCATGTGATTTTAATTTCTGTTTACATATTGTATTACATTTATTGATTTGCCTATGTTGAACCATCCTTGTATCCCTGGGATGAAGCCTACTTCATCACAGTGTACAATATTTTTAAAGATTTGTTGCATTCTGTTCACTAGTATCTTGTTGAGGAATTTTACACTGAGGTTCATTAAAGAGATTGGCCTTCAGTTTTCTTTTCTTTTTTTTTTTTTTTTTTTGTCTCTATCTGGTTTTGGAATAAGGCAATCCAGACTTCTAAGAATGAGTTTGTACTTCTTCCCTTTCAATTTCATTAAAGAATTTGAGGAATATTGGAGTTAAATTTTCCCTCCGAGATTCTTATAGAATTCAGTTCTGAATCCACTGGGTCTTTAGTTTTTGTTTTGTTTTGTTTGTTTGTTTGTTTTTTAGTTGCTAGTTCTTAATTGTTTTTTACCATTTTAATTTCACTGCATGCTATTGAACTGTTCAGAGAATTTGTATCTTCTCAATTGACTTATAGTAATTCATGTGCATCTAGAAATTCATATATTTCTTCTAGGGTTTTGAATTTTTTGAAGTGCAGCTTTCCAGTGTAGTTACAAATGATCTGGATTTCAGGGGTGCCTGTTGGGATTTCAACTTTTGTGTTTCTAATTGCTTCAATATGGTCTTTTCTATCCTTCTTTAGATAAATTTGGCTAAGAGTTTTTCTATTTGTTTTGTAATTACCAAGTCTTTGATTCATAAATTCTTTGAATTGATATTTTGGTGCATGTTTCATTAATTTCTGCTCAGATATTTATAATTTCCTTTCTTGTACCAGTTTTAGATTTGAATTATTTTTGTTTTTATTGAACCTTGAGATCAATCATTAAGTAATTTATTTGGGTTTGCTATTTTTATCTGATTTGGTATTCACAGCTATAAACTTCCCTTCTATGATTGTTTTTTATTGTTTCCCATAAATTTTGTTACTTTCTTACTGGCATTGTTGTTTGATTTTACAAATTGTTTCATTTCTTCCTTGATTTTTCCTGTGACTCATTGTTTACTCCAGTGTATTGTTTAATATCCATGTGTTTGCATAGTTTCAGTGGTTTCTTTTGCTTTTGATTTTTTAAATTATTTTAAAGGAAAAAATTCAGAAAAATCAAGAAGCAAACAAACAATCAGAAAACAGCAACAAAAGCAAAATGATAACAACAACAGCCATGACAAAAAACAATAGTGATATAGAATTTCAAAACAGGATGACAGAAATTTAACAATGGTTGTTATATTGCATAGTGTTATTTGCTGAATAGCTGTTCAGGTTACCAGATACGGGCATGCAAGATTGATCAAATGATATAATTTCCCTTTGAGCAGTTTCTTTTCCTTTTACTGTGTCTATTGTAACTTTTGAATCTTATATACTCTTTCAGTTTCTTGTGCTAGCAAGACAATATAATGATACACTTGCAAATCTGACTTATTTCACTTATGAGTATGGCTTCTAATTGCATCCATTTGCCCATGAAAGCCTCGAGTTTATCATTCTTTATGGTTGAGTAGTATTCCATTGAATACAAATACCACATCTTGTTTATTCACTACTCAGTTGATGGGCATTTGAGTTAGTCCCTGACTTATACGCAAGTTGTGTTCCAGGAGAATTGTTTGTAAGTTGATTTCATTCACAAGCCAACTGTGAGTCTTATACAATAGACCTGTAAATGTTGACAACTTAAAAATTCGTAAGCCATGGACTTACTGTAGTTTCTTTGAACTATGGTCTGATAATATGCATAAGATAATTTTGATTATTTTATATTTTCTAAACATACTTGAAGGGCTAGTATGTGAAGAAAGTTCCATGTGTTGCTGAAAAGCATGCATATTCTGTTGTTATGTGAAACACTCTTGATACCTATTAAATCAGTCTCTTCAAAGTTGTGTTTCAAGTGATATTTGTTTGTTGATTTTTTTTTGTCTAGTTCGTCTCTTTGTGGTGGTGGACTATTATGTTTCTCACTATAATTGTGTTGATCCTTAAATGATGCCTAATAGTATTTGTTTTCTGAAGGAAGAAATGTGGGTATTTGGTACATATATATTTTGCAATTGTTATCTCTTTCTGTTGAAGTATTTCCTTAACCAACATATAGTGACCTTTACTTCCTCTAGGCAGTTTGAACTTCAAGGCTATTGTGTCTGAAAATAGGGTAGTTATTCATGTGTGATTTTGAGCTGCAGTTTCATGGAATATGGTTTACATTCTTTTATTCTTAGTCTCAATTTTTTTTTAGATTATATGTGTTTCTGTTATGTGACATGCTATCAGGTTTTGTTTTTTATCTAGTGTGTCAGTCTGTGTCTTTTCATTGGTTAGTTGAAGCTATTCAAAATGAAAATTATTACTGAACTCTATTGACTATTCCTGTCATTGTGCTAACTTTATCTTCTGACTCATTTTTCTTCCCTTCAGCATAACTACTCACTCTGTCTGGGAAGTCTGATATTTTTGAGTTCTTTGTATGTGTTTGATAGTAATCCTTTCTCTGAGGAACAACTGGCAAACATTTTTTCCCAGATTGTAGTTTGCCTCTTCTGTGTGTTCAAATGAATAGTTTCTTCGCAAACCCTACAGTAATAGAATCCATGAGATATGGGAGATGGGGATGATTGTGTAAGGCATTAGTAAGTCCTATTTTGTTTCACAATAATTGTGTATTTGTGTGTATGTGAAAGTTGAGTTCTGCCTCAACTTTCCTGATTGGCAGAATCAGTCAATGTGTTGTGTGTACTGTAGGGCTGTATTCACTCCAACTACTACATCCCTTTTTTTGGCCCAAGTCACTGCTATCTTTTCATAGCTTTGTAGTCTGGGTTTCTGAGATGCCTCCTTTGCTCTAAAGGCTCCACTGCTCATAAACTTCAGGTTGTCGCAACTATCCAAGCTGAGGCATATCCCTCATCGTGTTGCAGATAGGGAAAGCAAACAGACCTCTCAGCTCTGTGATGGACCTAGACAATGGGGCAAAAGTGAAAATCAAGCCGTTAGCTTAACTAAAGGCCTGCACTTTCATACCCACCCCTGCAAACTACATGCAACTATTCTTGGTTTTTGACCAGAGAGGGCAGCACCTTCATGTGCTTCCTCACCTGAGCTCATCACTGCTTCAACTTATCAGGGGATCTATGCTAGCCTTCACCCTCCTCACGATTATCTCTTATAGCCACTTCCTAACTAGTGACCGTGCTAGGGAGACCCCAGAAACTATACAATCTTACTTATCTTACATATCCTCACTTTTATTAGCCTATAGTTGGACAAAATTACAAAAAACCTACCCAACACCTATTTGTTTTAATAAAGTGTTGAATTTCTCATGTAAATTATTATATAATGTACCAAAAATGGCAAATAGGATGTTTATATGCATACCCTCCATAGCAGTACCATTAAAATCATAAGCCATAAGCATCTCTCTTTGTGTTGTACCGCATTAGTTCTTCATGTATGTATCAAGTCCTTACCTTGAAATTAATATGGTTTTCCATAAAAGTTCTACTATGAATGCTGTTTATGTTATTTGCCTATATTACCCTGTTTCATATCTTAAATAGTGTAGAATTCCTTTCAAATATAAGTTAACTTCACTTTATCTATCTGAACAGTGAACTCAAAACTCTGAGTCTTTCCTGGCACATATGAGGCCCAGACCCCAATCTTGTACACAGTGATCAAAGGATGGATGTAAGAGTATGTTTGCTGGAGAGAGCTATGCAGACAAGTGAGAGAAAAGACAGGTAAGAAAAATTTTGGGTGGACATGGGTGAGGTTGGAAGAATGGACTTGTGAAGATGCTGTGGTCTGAAGTGACAAAAGCATTTCTAAGCATGGTTAGAGACATATGTATGCAGGATTAGCAGATGGTCATATAATCTGAATGGCCAGTGTCTAAAAGTTAAAAATAAATGTGTGTGTGTGTGTGTGTGTGTGTGTGTGTGTAGGAGATATGCTTTTTGAAATCTCATTTTAAGTGAAAATTTCCAAAACTATTTATCTGTGTGTTTCAAATATTTTTATGTTAAAATGCTCTATCAAATAGATATCAGCAAATTCATTAAATGATGGTAAAATTGGGTTAATTAGCTAAAAATGCAAGAGAAGTATTGAATGGAAGGTTGAAAGCTCTTTCCCTTCCCAAATCCATTTCTTTGTCCTCCCTCCATTTCCTGGTTTGTGATGAAAGATATAAAGCTGTCAGGTTTTATGAATCTTGCCACTAGCCTACAAAACGTTTCAAATATGATTCAATTTCATGCAGACAGACACTCAGAGCAACTTGGCAGTTAACGGCTAATGGCTTTTAAGGGTTTAAGTCAGCCCTAAACATTATTCCAAAGAGTTTTGTGGCTTAATTACCTTAAAACATTAAGTAGAGACAGAGTCCATCAATACAGACACATTTAGAGATATCAAGTGGGCAGTGTTCACAAATACTGCCTTTAAGGTGTCTTATATAGCATTTTATTTTGCCAAAAAAGCTTGTAAAAATAGTTTAAGTCTACCTATTTGAGCCTAATGATGTGTATTATCATTAAGTTGAGAGAAATGTGAGCTCAAAATGATTCTCTAAACAGGAGGGAAGAGCTTCACAAAGCAAGGGACATAGTATTTCGGTGCTACTCTGTTCTCCTTACCATGGTGACTTTAACAAGTGTAGTTCTGGATTCCAACAGTTCTAGGTTCAAATCTCATGACTGCAATTTGTAGGTAAGTTAATGGGATGACAATCTGGAGAGAATAATGATAGCTAATATTTAGGTTTTTGTGACGATTTCATGGTGCATGTAGAGGTGTTAATGATAATAGCTAGTATGTGCTAGATATTCCTTTATTCTAAAATGCTATTCTTGATATTTTGGAGGTGAGAGAAAAAATTAACTTTAAGGGTCAGTATCCAATTTTAAGGCTGTAAAAATGAGCCTAATATCTCCTTTGTGATTTTTATTTTTTGGACTGTAATTAAAGAAACCAATGGTTGTTACTTATTTTATGCACTGTTTCAGACGTTTTCTTCTGCAAAACTCATTTCTGTCCTTGGACTCACAATAACTTCATTATTCTTTTCAAGTCAAATCACATCCCAATCTTACCCATTCAAATTGGTTTAAGATCCGGCACTAACAAAATGTTAATATTTATGAGTAATGCATTTTGGGTTCAGAGATAGGCAGAGAAACTTCAGGGAGGCAGAAATGAGTTATTGGTCTGCTATAGAATGTGTCATTTGGAAACAGCCACATTGTAGAGAGAGATGATACAAATGCACAGTTTCAAGGGACCCTGTAATCTAGTTTACTAATCTCTCATTATACTAAGGTGAGTCTTTTGTGAATACTTACTGCTCATTAGCATCTTGATCCTTCTGAAGAATCCAGATAATAGGTGCTACTTTCATTCTCATTATTAGGCAGTTGCAATGTTTCCTTCCCTCCCCTTAATTTATCATTCAAAAAGTAAAAGTGGCAAGAGGTAAAGGCAGTCATTTGAAGTGTATAAACATGGATATTATATGTCAGACTTTATTATTTATACTTTTAAGATCTCTAAGTATCTTTAGCGAGAACCTCCATGACCTCAGGAATCACTTTTCTCCCTTCCTGAGCCACTTGTCCCATAAGCTGTCACTCTACCCCTTTCTTCCTTCCTCATATTCTGTTTTTGCTTCTGTTCCATCCAAGCTGACATCTCTCCATGACAGAAGTCAGAGTGAGGCTGCATTTGAAATTTGTTGGTCTAATTTCATCTAACCCACATAAAAGTGCTGTTGCCCGTTAGTTGGTTAGAGAAAAGGATAAATTTTGTTGTATATGAAGGAAGATGAAAAGGCAAAAGAACAGGATACTGACAAAGCCTTGACACCTACTGGTTGAAACTAGTCAAGCCAACCCCCTCAAATTGGCACATAACCCTTGAATAGGGAAGTCACAGCGCTAGTCAGACGTTTCTGTTAGATTCTAAAGGAATCATAATTGATATTCAGTTAGGGGAAAGGGTTAGTGAACAAAGGAAAGAAGGAATGGTATAATGGTCTTGTCTTATTTACCTCACACCTATTTAGGATGAAAACATTTATTCTTTACATCAGCAGACCCCTAATATATGAAAAATCATAGTCACAAACATCCATCTTGATTTCTAATACTTTATTTATCTAGATGGTCCTGTAAGTGGGGAGGAGCGGAACCTGTATTCAAGAAGTGCAAGATTGACAGGAGGACCTATAAAGGCAATCACATTAAAGTATATTGAAAGTTATATGGCACAATATAAATCTAAGGTGCAATTAGATTAACAGAATGATGATTAACTGTGACTCATTGAAGTGTTTATTGGCTTTTAATTGGCCTAATCATAATGATTATAGAAAATACTAAGATAATTATAAACTCGTCTTGTCTATACTGTGGCATTAGCTGACTATGCGTAAGTTTGGATTCAGACGGACCTGAGTTAACCTCATACTTGCATTCCCATGGCACTATGATACTGCATCGTGTATTTTGCCTCTAAGCAATGTGAGTAACAAGCTCCAGTTCCCAAGCTGTTTTAAGGGTGACAGATAATGTATCTGAAGCAGACAGCACAGTGCTTGATGCACAGATACTCAATACTCAGCAGCAGTGTTGGCAGCCATAACTGTTATTATTATAGTCCTTGCTCCAAGAAATTTCCTCCATAAAAAAAAGAGAATGTGTTCTATTAGAAGTTAAACAGAGTCAGTGCACCTTCCAAAGGGGCCTAAGGCAGAAGTGGCAATGAAGCAGAGATAGCAGATAGACATAGGTCTGATGTCTGTTGGTTACATGAGGTCTGGTGTCTGTTGGTTACATGAGGTCTGGCAGATCCTACTGATAAGACATGCAGACAGACATTTCTTCTTCAAGATCATTTTGGTTATCAGTATTATAGAACACTCAGAAAAGATATTTCCATGCAGAGGCACTTTGTTTCCTGGAAGCACACCATTAAGCTTACTTTAATGCGGTGCCTGTGCAAGAATCATTGGCTTCTATCAGAAGTAAAATAGGAATTAAGTTGCCCTTTTGGGTTTATCAAATACAAACCCATGAAGCACTTCCTTATGTCCCTGCCCTAGGTTCATCATTGAACTGGTTGTAAGTTTTTAGGTAAACCACATAACTGCTGTAGCATCGGTTCCCTAATTACTAAAATGGTACTACTAATAAAATCAGATTTGCAGGACTACTGAGTGCCATTTAGAGCTAACTTCATGTCAAATCCTTAACAAAGAACCTTAGCAGGTTAGGCATTTTGGCTTATCTTCTAACCTCTGTCAGGAAAATCTCATCCACAACTAGGTGAAACTGTGATGGTGTCCTTGGTATCTTCATATCACCAATCTTGCTTCCATTCTCACTATATACTGTGTCGTGTTCACCAAATAAGATCATACACTCTCTTCTCCCCTTAATAACATAACATAGTTCATGGCCTTTATCTCATTCCTTACACAGTTATTAATAACTGTCTGTCTCATTGAACTCATTAATAAAGAGTTAAAACCTGTCATCCAAAACTTAGTTTCATGTTTTTTCATTATCATCATTACTCTCATGTGTTTTCTGTATGTCCAGCATTACATTGCACTGCACACATTGCCTCAGATTTGATCAAAAAAACAACTTCACAAGAGTTTTTAATCTATTTACAATGCCATGGTAAGATATCACAAAACAGATGAAAATTTATTATTTGAGGTTCTAGAGACTGAAAAGTCCAAGAAAAGGCACAGGTAGATTAGAAGTCCTGTGAAGGCTCACTATCTGGTTCACAGATGGTACCTTTTAGCTGTATTCTCACAGGGTTAAGAGGATTTCTAGCTCTCTGCAGCCTCTCTTGTAAGGACACTAATTCTATTCATGAAAGCAGAGACTTCATGACTTAATTATCCCTCAAAATGACCCCATCTTCTAATGCTGTCAGACTGGGGATTAGGCCTTAGTCCTGAATTTGGGAAGAACCAAAACATTCAGACTATAAGTCGAAGTAAGAGCTATTATTACTTTTATTTTATAGATGATGAAACAGAGACTTGTTTTGCTCAGTAATATCTCCCAAGTTTTATAGCAAATGCATAAGATAATGCAGTTTGAATCACAATTTCTGATTGCAATGTCTACTTGCACTACTTTATACATTGTAAATCTCACCTAAGATCATGTGATGAATCATTAAGGTTTTTTCATAGTATTTTTATGTCACATTACTTGTCCATTAATTTGCCATCATTCTAGGGTGGCAATGATGGGGTTAGTTTTCATTTTTTTCACATAAACTCTTTTTAATATCAGACAAAAGTCTCTATTCTTATTAGAACCAGCAGTGTAGCAAATATAAACACTTTTTATAAGTGCCTCTAGGTAATATGTTCCTGAATTGTTTTAATTTATAGCAGGACTGAAGGAATATTATGCACATCAGTCTTATAAATAATGTGACATAAATAACAGCTACATTTAGTGCCAAAGCAATTATTTTCTTCCCAAGCAATCATTCATTTTTTAGCGGGAACTGGAAATTTGCATACAGCTTTCTCTCCTTACATAATTAGGGTGAGTCTCCTTTACTCTCCTGCCTTGATGTTTAATACCTGAAAATAATTAGTTTTTCCTTGAGAATTGTCAAGATTTAATGCCACTTTAAAAAAATTGCCTGGGGTAAAGAACAAGATCGTGTTAGTGGCAATAGTGATATTAGTAGTCTTTTCTCACTCTCCCTGGGAGAATTGTTCTGGGACTCCTATGGATACCAAGGTCTGAAGATGCTCAAATACTTTATATACTACTTCATAGTATTTGCATACAAAGTATTCATATACCCCATATACTTTAAACCATATCTAGACTACTTACAAAGTCTTGTACAATATAAACGCTATATAATTAATTGTTATATTGTAATCTGTAGGTAATAATACATAAAAGAAGTATGTATATGTTCAGTCCAGATGCAATTTTTGTTTTTTAAATATTTTTGATCTTTGATTGATTGAATCCGAGGATACATGGAGGGTCAACTGTACCTATTTTGCCATTAGCATTATGTGGTTGCCATAAAGAGGTACTATAATAGATCTTAAGTTTCTGGTTCTGTACTTGGCTCGTTCATGTATTGAATCATTCTAAAATCATTTGTGGAAAACATAGTGTATGCTGGAACCTGTGCTACATCCTGAATACACTATAGGGAATCTAAGAGAAATCAACAGACCCAAACACAGGGTTCAAGAGAGCTTTTGTCTTTGTGAAGACACAGACAATAAAAAAATTTTAAAAAGTATGAATTTCAATATATTTTATAAAAAAGCAAAGACCTATGAAAGAGAATACCTTCTTGATCAAGGACTATGGAGACTTGACTTCTAAGCATGTATCTAAAATAGCACTATTCCCAGACAGTCAGGGCAAAGGTTTACTCCAGCAAGTGGGAAGAGAATTATGTGATGCTTAGATCTGGAAACAACTTGATGTTTTTGAAGAACTAAAAGAAAGCCAGTGTAGACTGAACATTGTAAGCAAACATAAGTTATAGGTGATGGTGAAGTCATATAAGTCGATGAAAAACAGGTTTTACAAAGATAAAATACTTTGCTCTGTACCACCTAGTTATTTAGAATGAAGATCTGAACCCTAGTTGCTGTGGCTGTAAATCCCCATTTATTTAAGTTCTTAGAATCAAACTGTTCAAGAAAATAGTTATGGTATTAAAAATGGTAAGAAAATAGCCATTCTGATTTGGTGTTTCATGTGTCAAGCACACTCTAATCACTTTTTATGCACTAAGGAACTTAATCATCACAATAACCTGTGAGATATTTTAATTTTTCTTGAAACAGTTTCATTCCCTACAGGTAAATGTATGGGATTGAAACTACTTGTCTTCATCACACAGATATTAAGCAATGGCCTGAATTTGAACCAAGGGTTATATGGATATTTATTCTTACTCTTAATGACCGGCTAAACTTTTTGTGTAATATGAAGCAATTTAAAATTTACTGCAAAATTGAGAGAGCAATACAATTTCTTTTAATTGAATTGTTTGAAAGTATTGTCAACATGATACATTACCATGCTTAAAAACTTGAATGAGTTTATTGTCTGTAAATGTAAGAACAACCATTTTGAAGAAAGCAAGAGACACTAGGGTAACCATTGTTAATCTCCTGTTGTTATGTTTGGAAAACCTGTATAGCTTGCAGTGTTCTGCTTTGAAATGCTATATTATGTTTGACTCTATACTGTTTTCTTTTGCTTTTTTCATTCTGTTTTGTTTTGTTTTGTCCTATTTTCTTTAAGAAAAAAAAAACTTGAATGTACAATATCTACAACCAAGTCTTTGTCTTATATTACCAAAATGTAACCATCAAAATCAGAAATTTACCTTTTATTCTAAACCAGTATCATTTTGTTTCTTCATGAACTCAAAAAAGGTATGGTCAACTTTGTCAAAATTTGACAGCTTCTCTCTTTTGTGCTCAAATCATTTGCTCATTTCAGTCTCATAAAAATTGATATTCTACTTGTGATTATATAGAAGTCATTTTCACCAGTCTGGGACATTTTTAAGCTCAAGAATCACTTTTCATCTCTGTATCCACAATATAAAATCAAGTTATTGGTACAATAAAAAGTCTCTACATGTAGCTTTGAAGGATGAAGGATGAAGAGATAGTGAGATGATTATATCAATGAAAATAAAAGCATGAAAAACAAATGTATGAAGTGATAAATGGACAAAAGAATAAACAATTGTAGCAAGGCTAGGAGTAAGAGATTTAATAATTATTGAACATCTATGATATCTGAAGCAATTAATTGACTATTTTACATGCATTGTGGCATTAATACATTATTAGTATCCTACTGAAGAGAAAAATGAAGCATACGAAATTAAAAATAAAGCCAAATGTAACCACAGTCTATGTTCTTATATATATGAAATAGGTAAGATATTCAAGAATTCACTTCTGTCTAAAAAATTTAAAGTCCTTGGTTTTTTTTCCACTGGTGGTTGCTAGAGATGATAGTGTACTGAGATTGGAAAGTGTACCAACTACCCCTTTTATCTCAATATTTTATAATAAAAAGTGAAGAAAATTATTTATTCTCTGACAGCCAGAAGATAAAGTATTTTTCAAGTATAGTGTGCATTTTAAGAAATGTTTGCATTTTAAGAAAAACTTTCAAGTGAAGTTAATATTTGTCATTTTAAAGAACATTTGTAGGACAAAACACAATAGTACCTCAGTTCACAAACCTGATTCTTTTTCCACAGTTCTGGGGAATGTGGGCGTGGTAGTTTTCATGAGTCACCTGATGCAGTGTTCGCTAACAGAAGCAAACACAAACAGAAGTGTTGGTGAGATGAGGTATTTTTTATGAACTGAGCTTTAATGCTTACCATGTGTAACTGCAGAATAAAATCAACAGAATCTTTAGATCTCCCTATACCACTTTCAGCTGAAGCAAATCATTTACTTAGTATTAAACAGAGGAACTTGGATGCAATAGGAACAGTTGAGAAAAAGAAAATATATTGAAGGATTTTAGCCTTAGTGTAAAAGAATAGGAACTTGTCTATTAACTCAACATCTTCAGTATTGAATATATTCCCTTTCACTGCACATATTTTTGCTAGGTTAGATGATCATTCACTACAGAGACTAGGGAGCTGGCTCTCAAATAGGTCATATCTTTAGATTCTTTTGGTCATTATAATTCTTTAAGTTTAATACAATGTCAAATACTGTGACATATAAAATTAAGAATTACATGTGTGTGTGTGCATGTGCACATGTGCATATTAATATGTATTGATTCTGTTTACTTTCAATACATGGAACCATCAAAGTTCAAAAGAAGAGTCTCTTTGCAATACCTATAATGACAACATGATTTTTCCTTTCAAGTATGCTTTTATTTTTACCCTCATTAATGAATATATGCACAGGTCTAGAAACAGTAGTCCATCTGACTTAAAGAAGTAAATGAAAAAATCTTCAATAACTCTATTTCAGAGACATTCCTTGATAAATTCCAAGTTTACATGCATGGAATTTTACTGAAATGTTTTGACAACTATTCTTTATATGTTATGTTTCATTCAGTAAATTCTATTTAACATAAGATACAAGTAGTTAAAATGAAAATTTTGGTGTTTCTAAATAAAATTAAGCTCATGTTCTTAACAAGAGAAGAAAGAATTT
The DNA here is from genome assembly GCA_004365215.1 of Cuniculus paca. Lineage (NCBI taxonomy): Eukaryota > Metazoa > Chordata > Mammalia > Rodentia > Cuniculidae > Cuniculus > Cuniculus paca. Next base: position 4,455 of record RJWT010003496.1, on the reverse strand, counting down.
TCTTTATTTTCTACTTCTCAATTCAATTTAATACTGTCAAAATGATCCTACATGCCATCTTTAAAGGGGAACTGAGAGATTATGTGGGTAAATAATTCATAGGCTTATTTATAAGTCATCATACAGATAAATCATACAGATCATCACTACAATATTATTCATAATTTCTTGGCAAATCTATGTGCCCTTGAATAGGGTTAGAGAAACTAAAATGTAAGATAAAATAGGGGAGTAGCCAAAGGACTCTTTAAGTTGAAATAACATACACATAGATATTCATATCATATGCACTTTTGGAATATAACTACATTCTAATATTCCAGTATTCTAAGATGTAGTTCTAGGTATCTGAGTGAAAAACTCCATGATAGGTGTTTGCTTCCTGGTAGTGTCTCTCAATTTGTGATGGTGCAGAATCTGGGCAAATAAACACATAGTTGTCAAAATGTGATTAGTATTTGTGTAGCAGTGTAACAGAGATGTTTGAAAACATCTAAGAAGTTGGCCATTAATGGCACTATATTTTGTCCATAGAAGATGAGTATAAACCTGCTAGATATTTAAGGGGAGTATCTTCTGAGAAACAAAACCATAAGAATAAACACAAACATATACTTCGAAGTAAAACTGTTTTCTCATGGCTCTAGTGATTCCGTATGACTTGAAGACTCAGATGCAAAGCTTCCTGTGGTAGATTAATGGCTGGGACTAGAGAGGATGCCTTGAGCTGGAGTCAGATCCTAAACCATTAAGGCAACCAACCAAATGCACATCTTATTCTTTGTGTGCTGTTATTTTGGAGCCTCTTCATATTACACACACACACACACACACACACACACACACACATACAAATTTATAAAAAAAACAAATTCCGTACACCAGATACTTAAGTAAAGCCCATATACTATATATAATATTGCATATATGGCAATGTGAATCAGTGCAAAATGAGTTACAAACTACAATTTTTATCAGGTAGTACATACATGCGTAAGAGTATACTGATGATTGTTTTTTCTTTATCTTTTTAAATTTTTTGTTGCTATTCCTCACAGGAGCATTCACATTTTGGTTCTTCCTGACCAGTCTTGCTTATTTTACTTTTTGCAGCATGTAAAACTTGAAGGCAAAATAATGAAAAAAAGGTTTACTTTATCCCTCCTCATCTTTTCTTTTAGCTCCAATCCATGAGTGATCACAATATGATTGAGAAAATCAGAGTATGCAAGAGAAAGGCCTGAAAAACAGCATGGCTGGGTCTGCTCTGCTTTCTCCTTCACATCATGCCATAGTGCTTAAGGTCTATTGTGTGCTCCTGCTTAATCCACTTCTGGGAGGAAACCTTACAGAAGACCTAACATGCTATTTGACTTTTCTGGTGAATGTGAATATCTGTGTTCATTTGACCCATAATTTCCTAGCCCACACTATGATTTCTTGGAATAGGGTTCTGACAGGCTCTGTAGGTAATTTTTAAAATGCCTATGGGTATCTGAATTTTGCCATGAATCAAGGGTAAATAAATAAGAATAGCTTTCTATGGCAAAACATGGATTGTCTTCATCCATTAACTTATTATTAGATGGCAATGGGCATAACAAACATCACTTTACTTTCTGAAATGCTAGTTCAATTGCATTACCTTTCTTCTTTTCTAAACAGGCTGCATTTTGTGCCACTCATATGCTGTGTTTGAAAGATATCTTTAGTTTTCCTGAGCAGGTTATTAGGCTTTCAAAAATTTGGTCTTTTTGAAAAGCAAAGAGCCTCTTTTGAGAAAGACTCCCAACCCTTTCCTTTGAAGGTAATCATTTGTGGGAAACAATAAGCCAAGAACAAAAGATTCAAAGTGACATGACTAAAGCTTACAGAATTTGTTCAAAAAAGTTGCTCAAACACAGGTGTTTGGGAACCAATAATTTGAAGCTCTGCCACACTGTCTCATAGGCCTCAGCGCAGAGAGTCATCTGATTATGTCTACTCATAAATGACTGAGTTAATCTCAATCCTTTTAAAAGTTATCATGCCTGTATAATTCAAGAATATGTGGTGAGTTTACTGTCACTCCTGAAAGTTTCTATGTCTCTGCTAGTACCTGATAAAGAACGGGATTTCTCAAAGTCAATCACTGAAAAAAAGAATTTAAATCCATTTTCACGTACCTCTGGGAAGCAGATCTGCATTAACCTAGTCTATGACTTCTCTGGCAATAATAAGGTGTAAAAGAGTACACAGTCACTGGTGATTTCTGCAAATGATACAGTGAAGGGACAGAGACAATGAGGCAAAAATAAAATGGGACCTGGGATTAAGGGATATTCCATTCAGCCATGTGCACAACGCTGAAAATTAATGTGGTATTGTTTAGTGAGCAGCTGTCAAGTTATTGTAATTTGCAAATTTTCTTTCCTCTTCTCCTTCACTGAAAGCATATTAGAAACGGCTTCATTTCTGAGGGATGACAAAATTAATCCTATTTCGAGTTCCATTTGAAAAAAGCGACATGGTAAGCTTGTTTTGCATTTATCAAATGAACCAATGAGTTCGAAATTTACTGAGTCCCTCTGAATGGATGACACTGATAGATATTAGGATTCAAAGATGAATTAAAAACATTGCTCTCATTACAATACTGAATATTTGTTGGAGTTATACACACAGCAGAATGTTGTAATTCTTTCTGTAAATATAAGAGCAGAAATAAACAAAGGATGTCAGGACAGTCCATAGGTCATCTTTATGATTTGACTGAAGTTAGAGAGCAATGGTGTGTCTTACAACGATTGAAGACAAACTCAGAGGAAGTAGCCTTGTGCTAAAGATGATCCTGTGACAGTGTGGGGCTTTTGAGTTTGTATTTAAAGTATCCAGAGGCAATCTGTGTCTCCATAGAAACACTCACCTTATGGTAAATATACAGTAATATGAATTAAATACAGTTGCTTATGTGTACATGCAGTACAAAGCAAATATCTGAATAAGTAAATAACGGAAATTTAGTTATGCCTACAGGAAGCTGTAGAGTACATTATTAGTGCTGTAATATCCAAGTTTGAAAGATACACAGCACAGAGCCATTATTGTGATGCAGGACAGCAATTCTGAATTTGGGACCATAATAAAACAGTTCAGGGAACAGGAGTCAAAGATGGGCAAGGAAAACCTATCCAGGATATTGCTTATGGTTATTGTAAGTGTAGGAATGCTTAAGAATCATTCATGGCCATGTGATCAAACCATTTTTCATAAAGACTTTGCCTATACCAAGTCTTCAAGAATTCTATCTATTTTCTCTTCCAGTGGATTTAGTGCTTTTGTTTTTAATATTTAGATCTTTGATCCATTTTGATTTTAGTTTAGTGCCTGGTGAGAGACATGGGTGTGGTTTTAGTCTTAGGTTTGTGGAAAGTCAGTGTTTCCAGCACTATTTATTAAAGAAGCTAACTTTCTTCCAGTGAAAGTGTTTGACCCCTTTGTCAAAAACAAGGTGTCTGAGTGTGTTTGAAGTGATTTCTGCACCTTGAAATCCATTCTATTGATCCTTAGATCTTTTTTTGCCAGTACCATGCTGTTTTTATCATATTATCTTTGTAGTATAACTTAGTCAGGGATTATGATGCCTCCTGCTTTGCCTTTGTTGCCCAGAATTGTTTTTGTTATTTTAGTTCTCTTCTGATTCCAAGTAAATTTGGGGATTATTTTCTCTAAGACTGTGAGGTATACTATTGGTATTTTGATTGAGATTGTATTACAATTTGTGTAACAATTTTGGAAGTATGGCCATGTTTACTATATTGGATCTTACTACTCAAGAGCAAGGGATGTCTTTCCTTTTTCTATTACCATTTTTGATCTTTTTCAGAGTACTGTAGTTTTCAATGTAAAGTACTTTTATTTTCTTTGTTTAAATTGATTCCTAAGTACTTCATTTCTTTCAATGTGATTGTGAAAGGTGTTTCCCAAATTTTTCTTTCAGTGAGTTTTGTTTTGTTCATCTTTTTGTTTCTCTTAACTCGATTGTATTTGTTGATTTTTTTCAAATGAGTGACCATTGTCTCTAGTATTTCTAGTTTGGCTCAGTAACCTTTTGCTTTTTCTAACTTTTCTGTCCTCTTGTCCTGTTTTCCAAAGCTTGGGTGATTATTCTTTGTCCTTCTGACTTGTGTCTACTATATTTCTCTTCATTTGTCTCTAATTTTTCCCCTATCCCTCTTAAATTTCCCTGACCATAGGGTTAAATCCCTCTACTAAGGGACTCATAGCATACAATTTCCTATTTGTGTTGGATTTTGTTACATAACTGTAGATCTTGGTCTTGTGGGTAAAGCACAAGAGCAATTTGTCAGTTCCTAGGCTGTACATGAGGGTATTGTTATTGGTAATTGTACTAATTTAGACATCTTGTAATGACTGTTGTAATCAGTTGTTCTCCTTCATATGACAACATTGTGT
>RJWT010003495.1:0-36281 GCA_004365215.1 Cuniculus paca | reverse complement strand
AGTGTTAAATAAAATGACAGAGGGTGCTGAATTTAAGCACAAAGAGTCTGGGTTGTGTTTGTTGGCTGACTGGTTGGTTGGCTGCTTGGTTAGTTTTTGAGACAGGGTCTCCCTATCTAGCCCAAATTGGCCTTGAGTTTACAAACTCTCCTGCTTCAGCCTCCCAAGTGCTGTGTGTGAAGAATTTTAAACTATCCAAGCAAGCAAGACTCTTTCCTTTCCAAACACAGTAAGTTAAAAGCAAGGTGGTCGCCCCACAGTACTGAACGGGCCAGTAAACTCACAGTCAATGTTTATGAAGTTCTTTACACTTCTTAGAAATACCAGGCCAATGGTCCCTCCCCTTCTGTCACCTGAGTGTCCCTTCTGTCCCCCTTCTGCACTGCGTTAGCCTTGGGTACCTTGTGCTCACACCATGATGTCTCTGCTTCTGGAAAAAGCCCAGTGATTTTCAAAAACTGCAAAGCTGTGGAAGCCACAGCTTTCCAAATGAAATTTGACCAGAAGCCCATACATAAGAGATGGAAGCAAAGCCACTCAGGTTGGGGAGGAAGGAGGCCCAGACTGGCCCTACAAAGTCTGAAAGGAAAGTGAGGTGAGGTCTCCAGGGCATCGTTTGGGTTCCACTGTGCCTGATGTACTCACCAGAAAGCCCATATTAGAAATTGTAGTGTCAAGGATACTTGGACTAGGGAAAGTTGTCATATATTGCTTTCAAAAACTTATAAAGGATATTAGAAGTATCACCTCAATGACCAAACAAGCTCAAGAGTCCAAAATGAAAATGAACTGTGCATCTGCATGTTTATCATTTTGCAGCTGCACCCATGCAAAAGTGAGAGTCTTGTGTGGCCTGAGTGTTGTTTAATGAGTTATTGCTCATGTTTTTGCCTATGTGGTATGAGAGGCCTTCAATTTGCATGCAGACAAAAGCCAGTGGGGCCAGTCAATGACCCCATGGAAGCTTCAGAAAAAGCAAATATCTTATTTTCAATTTGCTAAACATTTTATAAATTATTAGAGGTTACTGTCCTTAATTTTTTTTATTTTAAAATGTATAGTATTTTGTTGCTAGTGGAGAAAAAAGATCTTGGCATCAAGGGCAATGGAGATGAAAAGAAAGAAGAAAAATATCCATGAGAGTTTTTTGTTTTTTTTTTTTTTTTGCGGCACCGGGGATTGAACTCACAACCTAGCGCTTGCCAGGCAGGCGCTTAGGCCGCTGAGCTAGATCCCCAGCCCTTCCATGAGAGTTTTTTGATGTTCTCAGAGGTGACTTCTGTGATCCAAAAGTAAGGGTTAAGGGCTTTTCTGCTTTCCTTTACACTTAAAATTACAATTTAAAAGTTCTTGTCCTTTTTAATGTTTCAACTTATAAATCTTATTATTTATACATCTAATAGTTTTCAATAATCATTTCTAGGTTTTTATAAATTAATAAATAATCTTTTGATTAAAACAACTCTGAGATTTCATCTCACTCCAGAAAGAATGGCCAGGATCAAGAAAACCACCAACGATAAATGCTGGAGAGGCTGTGGGGACAAAGGACCCCTTCTCTACTGCTGGTGGGAGTGCAGACTGGTACAACCACTGTGGAGGTCAGTATGGAGGTTTCTCAAAAAGCTAGGACTGGAAGTCCCATTTGACCCAGCTATTCCGCTGCTGGGCATATTCCCAGAAGAAGTGAAACCATCTTACCACAGTGATATATGTGCACCTATGTTTATAGCAGCACAATTTGTAATAGCCAAATCTTGGAAACAACCCAAATGCCCATCAATCGAGGAATGGGTAAAGAAGATGTGGTACTTTTATACAATGGAGTATTATTCAGCTATAAAAAATGATCACATGGAGGCTTTTATAGGTACATGGATGCGACTTGAGACCATACTCATAAGTGAAACAAACCAAACACACATGTGTAAACACCACATTGTCTCCCTAGTGTAAGAAACTGAAAGACTCAATAAGATACAAAATTCCTGATAAATATGGAGAAATGGTTCTGAAATCCAATGGTGCTTTTGTTCTTGATTTGATTGGTTTAAGTCCCTTTCCTACTATTTGAAAGCAATAAGCGAGAAGATAGGAACAGCTCTTTTGAAAAATGAGACACTACAGTAGCCATTTCTCATTTCTTGTTATCCGACTTGAAGACGTGTAATGCTATTCTCTTTTATCTGGTTTTATACTAGTTTGTTTTGTTTGAGTTTATTGTCTGTAAATGTATGAACAACCATTTTGAAGAAAGCAAGAGACACTAGGGTAACCATTGTCAATCTCCTGTTATGTCTTGAAAACCTGTATAGCTTGCAGTGTTCTGTTTTGAAATGCTATATTATGTTTGACTCTATTCTGTTTTCTTTCGCTTTTTTCATTCTGTTTTGTTTTGTTTTGCCCTATTCTCTTTAAAATAAAAAAAAATCTTTTGAGTATTCAAATTGGATTTATAATTTTAATGTATTTGATTTGGGGGGCTTTAATTGTTGGGATATGAAATAAACTTTATCATATGCTTACATACCCACTAAATAAATTTATCCACTAATTTAAAGATTCACAAAATACGCACTAATTTATCCACTAATGGAGCTTAATTAAACTTGTTTTTTCAATATCTCATTATTACTTATAGTCCAAGTGAAATTATTTTATTCCTCTGAGATCTAAATCAATTAACTCTAAATTGAAACCATCATTTGCCACATAACTTAAAATGTCAAGTTCTGCTTTTATTTATTTATTTATTTTTTTGGCGGCACCAGGGATTGAACTCATGACCTCACGCTTGCCAGGCAGGTGCTTAGGCCACTGAGCTAAATCCCCAGCCCTTGCCAAGTTCTTAAAAGCTGAAAGCACTTAAAGTACTCCAAAATACAGGCTAGTCTAAACTTAATATAAAAGTACAAATAATCCGGAGTTTATGCATTTTATCATTTCTATATTTAATTCTAAGTCTTCTCAGTGAAGAAGCAGCTGTTAACCCAGAGCACACTGAAGTTTTTGTCCCAGGGCAGGGAGGTTCCCTCTTGCACAGCGGAGGCTCCCAATCAGAACTCAGAATCTGATCCTTTAACTTAATCCTAATAGATTGCATGAAGCCTGTACCTTAGTAATAGTAATCATAAAAAACTCTGATAAGTTTGAAGGATGGTGGATATTGTAGACCATGTTCCTGAGTTTAAATCATATCATTACCTAATTCTCCTATTTGTCATGGGAAATCTGTAACTCCATTAATAGTTCGACTCATGCTTACATTGCTTTGACTCTCCTACAAAACAAATGCCATTTTATTTAATTCTGCTTGTCTTGAGTCTTGGTCTCATTAGTCACAAATAAAATCATACTGACTCAAAATAAGTTTTAAAGGGCCACGATAATAAAATGGGAAACCATTCTCTTATAACCGTAGGATAAAATACAATTTCATAGAGATACTTTAAGCCCAAATAATTATAGGGACATAGCACAATCACAGATGAAGTAAAGCACTAAAAAGTTAGATAACTGGCACTGTTCATGATCATTTAAACTAGGGTGTGTCATCTAGTGGGGTTGTAAACACAGGACTAAAGTATAAGGGGAAGGAAGTTTAACTCTGGATGCGCCATGAATTACCAGAAACTCAGTTTTGTCAACACTGCTAAATATTTAGCCACATAAATTTATAACTCTGTCATCTGATCCTGATTAAATCCATACAGGAAAATCCTCTGGGTTGTTTTCAGAAAATCAAAGAGTACAGAACATTCTAATATTTTGCCACAAAGTGATTTCAATAGAAAACACACATTTTATGTTGTTAAAATGTGTTCACTGTACTTATCAGCTTATTCCTGTATATTAGTTACTGCTTTTACCCAAAACAACTGTAGTTTAACACAGTACTCCAAGTTCAATTCACAGTTCTGTCACAGAATAGTCCAGTTGGAAAGGGTTGGAGTCTAAATCCATGTCTCAAGTCCAGTGTCCTTCTTCAGTTGAATTCTCAGAATTGCTGCCAGCAGATGAGGGTAGGGAGATAACACAGGGAACTCTGGGAGAGGCTTTTATTATGTGGTCTGCCTTCCCTCTGCCTGCATCCTGCTGGCCAGAACTGAGTCACATGGCCTCACCTAGCTGCCAGAATATCTAGGTGACGAGGAGGAAAATAGCGCACGGTAGACACCTCTCCTGTATCCTCCAATTTATAGCATATAGCTTTATGTTTAGTGTTTTATTCAGTAATAATTAAATCAAACAGACAAAAATTATGACCCCAATACAAATCAATGTCAGCAAAAAAAAGCTAGTATACTTTTGTTATGCAAGAAGGTCACATCACAGTGAGAAAATGTGTGTACACCCACATCACTTAACCTCTAATAAGCCCTGTTTTCACAACCCCTTTCAAGTTAAGACTATCTATGAATGAACAGATATCAGATTACAGTGATTAGCTGATAAAAGCTCATCTCTGCAAGGAACTGTACTTCATAGAGTTTATTAAGAAGGGAAATTATTATGGCTTTTGTTCTAGGAATAAAACTTTACCAGTGTGAAGAATAGAGGAGTGAGGGATGGAAGACATGAGGCCTACTGCAGACTTCCAGGTAAGAAATACTGCACATCTGAATCCAGCCAGGAAATGGGAGCAGGAAGCACTTGTGAGGTTGCAGAGACGTTCTAAGGCAGTGAAGAAGCCATTGGAAGGTTTCTGTCATAAGATACTAGGGAGCACAGCAATCTTGTTAACTGAGAAGGGGAGCTCTCCAAGAGAACTGGCGCAGGGAGTACCGAGCTACGTTCTCAGCCCTTTTTATGTTTTTATTTGGAACAAGGTCTTGGCAAGTTGCCCAGGAACTTTCGATCCTCCTGCCTCAGCCTGCCAGGTAGCTATAATTACAGGGGTATGCTACCATGCCTGGATATTTCTTTTGTTTTTACCCAAGTCTACCGGTTGGGAAACAAGGCTTATAGGACTTTTTTCAAGAATTTACACACATTTTAAAATGCAGTGTTAGTGGTCATAAAACCAAATGGTGACAAAAATGAGACCAAAAGAGTTCATTCTAGTTTTATCCAGAAATATAATCCTTCATGTATTGAGTTCAATTTGTAGGCATAATTATCGATGATGTGCTAAAACTAGTGTATTATCTGTGGAAATGTACCAATTCAATCAGATGAAGTTTGCTGCACATTTTGTATAAAAATTAAAAATGAATAAATCACTAGTCCATTTCTACAGATAATACACTCTAAATGAAACTATCAAAACTTCAGTCGCATTTTCATATCAAATGTATGGAATAAGTGCAAAACCAGAAGAATTCTTTGGAAGAAAGAGTGTTAAATTTAAAACCTGACAGAAGCAGATGCTAACCATTTCACATAAAAGCAGTTCTGCCAGCTTCTTATACAGCGGTAGTTGAGGCTGCTAAGATCAAATATATACAACTGCCAAGCGGTGAAAGTGAGACTGTACCAAAGATGTTGGCTTAAAAATGTTCAGTGATACCAGGAAAGGAGGCAGCTGAAATGCGTTTTTCCAGAGGAAACTGTAGCTCAGCATATTTGAAGATTGGCTAATTATATGCAAGACTAAATCCCAAAAAATAAAACTAGCAAAAAAAATTTTTGTTGCAATTAGATGAATGCACAGATGTTATGATCAACTTTTTACTATATGTAAGACTTAAGCATAATTGCTATAGAACAAAGTAATTCTTTTATTTTTCTTAGACTTATGGCCAATAAACACATCTGTGAACTGTAGAGGATTATATTGTCCATAATGTGTCTGGAGCTCGGGATTTTGTGTAGGATTATATTCTGATGGCACAGCTGCAAAGACTGTTACCAGGATGTAACCTCATGCTAGAATGTAAATCAACAGTCTGCTTTCTTCATTGAAAGAGAAGTCAGCTGAATTAAGAAACCTGTGGATCTGAAATTCCTTTCTTTCACAGAAAGTTCATTTAAGTTGCTTTATAATAGTATAGAGTCAGTTGTTGGTATTACCTACTAATAAGAGATCAAAGATGAATTTTTCTTTGCATTCTGTATAAAACTTTAAATGAATAACCTGAGTTTGCTGATAGTACTCTGAAATACCTTCTTCCACTCTATCAAAATATCCCTGTGAGATTGGTTTCCCTGCCAAGCAGAGAAAGAGTTTAGATGTACTTTGTTCCCTATGAGTGGGGCCTTTTCATTGCCTTAACAAAGATTAGAGAATTAACGGGCAAGCTTGTCACATTAAAATCCTTAAATGTTGATATGAACGATTCTGTTCATAGTGTGCATATGAGCATCTAATATGAGGGGATTCTATTTTATTAATAAATTTTTGTTTGGTTATGACCATGGAACAATCAAAATTTAAAAAGGTAGTAGTGATTGCCTGTGTTAATCATCTGTACACCTACATTCAATGTTGATTTTTCTAATTTTTTCCCTTTTTATATTTGACCTGACCATAGTTATCCAAATGTAATTTTATATTTATTATGCTTAATAAGAAAAAAATGCAAGTCAGTTATACTATTAGTGTCTCTTAGTTCCTCGAAAAGAGAGGTTTGTGCTAATATTGATTGGAGCCATTTTTATGCTCTTACCTTGTACTTTGAAAAAATACTTTAAAGATAACCACATGCAATGTATTAACTATTGTTATTATATTACTTTGTTATGAAATTTTGTTTTACTTTTTCCATAAAATATATAAAAAAAGAAAGAATCTAATGATAAAAACATGGAGTTGTTTGTTTTTGTTTTTTGTTTTGTCTTTCTGAGGCAGGGTCTTGCTATGCAGATCAGGCTGGCCTTGAACTCACTTTGTAGCACAGGCTGGCCTTGACCTCGCAGGGATCCTCCTGCCTGAGCCTCCCGAGTGCTGGGATGACAGACATGCACCACCATACCTGGCCCAACATGAAGTTATATTTTCCACCTTTTGTTTTCCTTTCATTTCTCTGGTAATTTATTTTTATTAAAACAAGTATTGATCTGTAACTGATTGGAAGTGAACAGAAGAGGGGACAAGTCCCTTATGACAGACTGGAAAACTGCTTCAGGGGATCAGTGTAGCACAAGGGGTCCATAGGAGCAAGGGGACAGACTTAGCCAGAGCCCACAGCCTGGTTCCAGAAGGATCTCAGACCCAAAGGCCCAGCTCTCTCTCCTCCGGGAGTGCGTGCCCTGAGTGAACAGTGCCGCGCCACCAGCGAGCAAAGCTAAAGTCCAGGCGTCTGAGCAGGCATAGGTAGAGCTTGGATGTGCAGGCAGCAGGTGCAAAAGTCCCCCTGTACTGGGAGGCGGCAGGGAAGTGTGCAGCCCAGGGACCGAGTGCCAGCTTGAACAGGGCCACCACGTTCTAGTGCAGACTTCATAGGACCCGAAATTCCTAAATCGGAACCAGGCTGTTAAGATGTATTTTTCAAGGTAGGATGATAGAATGCATTTAACAATTGATAGTTTCATTTATAGCTTTTTAACTGTGTAGACATTTGGAACATGGGCTCCTAGTTGTATCCTCTGAGCCCCCAGAAACCTTAGGGAAAAACTCACACAGGAAAACTGGAGCCATAGGTTCAACAGACAGCGGTATGGAAGGACGTCTGGGGAGGCAGGAGCGTGTAAAGAGGGCGAGCCCCACACACAGATAATCTGGTTCAGATGCCACAGCAGTCACCAGTGAGCTGCAGAACGTTGGGCTGTCTTCTTTCTGTGTCTTGATGTTCTCTTCTGTAAAACAGGGATGCTGACAGCATCTACCTTGTGGACTGACTGGAGAACTAAATGAGCTCATCCAAACGAAGCACTTAGATCAGCCTGGCATAGGCAGGGTGAGCTCATCAGTAAGGAAGCAGTCAAATTATTGGAGTAGGACAAAGTGCAAGAGTAAAGGTGCTCGCCTGAGAGGGAAAGGGAGGGCAGAGAGAGTATCCCCAGAAGAGAGAGGGTCCCTAGCGCAGCCAGGGTGCTACGCAGACGACAGCTGTGGGAAATGTGGATGGATCTGAGAAGGCTCTTAGAAAGGAGACCGAGGAGTAGGTAGCACACTGAATGCAAGAGAAACATCAAACAAGGGAAGCTCTTATGAAAACCCGGATTCACAGGCGAGATAATATCCTTAAAGTACAGTTGAATCTACAGTAAATCAGATTGTAATAAATTAAAGAGTGAGTGAGTAGACACTTTTATTTAGTAGCGCTAATGGAAACCACTGTTCTTTAAAAAGTTGACAATGTAGAGAATGAGAGATAAGATAGTAGCCCGAAGGGAAGATCTTCCACATTAGAGGAAACACAGGCAGACTTGTCGCTAGGCAGAAGGGATAATTAATGGAGCAAAAATTAAGAGAATGGGAGGAGACGGAATTTTAAAAAAGGACTTAGTGGTCAGTCTTACCATCCCGAGGTGAAAGGAATAAGAATAAGGATGTAGAGGAATTTTGACAGGTAAAAAGTTGAAGTTCTGAAAGTTCATACAGACCTTGCGTTTCTAGAAAAGCAAAGAAATATAGTTGACAGGTAGGAGCATATATTTACTCTACCCATCACGGCTCACTCATTCTGGCCCCTGTCTAGCTCGTCTTCTTATGCAGTACCACAATGGTTGGCAACTACTGTAGGTCAACTTCAGCCCACAGCTTGGTATGTACAACCTGTGAGCTAGGAATAATTTTCACTTTTTTATAGTGACAAAATATGCATAAAATTACTGTTTTAATCATCTCTAAGCATACAATTCAGGGGCAGTAAGTACATTCTTCCATCACCATTCATTTCCAGAATGTCATCATCCCGGAAAGAAATTCTGTATCTTTAAATGCTAACTATCCATTTCCCACCTTGTTCTATCTCTTGGTACCCTCTATGCTACTTTCTCTCTCTATTTGCATATTCTAGCTATTTCATATAAATGGAATGATATAGTGTTTGTGCTTTTGTGTCTGCTTTATTTCACTTAGCACATTTTCAAAGTTTATTCATGTTGCAGCAGATATCAGAATTTAATTTTTTATGGCTGATTAATAGTTTATTATCTGTGTATACCATATTTTGCTTATTTATTCATTTGTGGATAGAGACTTAGGTTTCTTCCACCTTTAACCTAATACAAATAATGATGCTATGCACATGGGTATACAAACATCTGTTCAAATTCTTGCCTTCAATTCTTTTGGATACTTGTGTATACCCAGAAATAGAATTACTAGATCTATGGTGATCCTATTTTTAGTTTTTTGACTAATCGTTATATTGTTTTCCATATGAGGTACAGCATTTTACTTTCCTACAAATATTGCACAAAAGTTTCAAATTCTCCATTCCCTCACCAACAATTATTATTTTATGTTTTTTAAAAGCTAGGACAGCCATTAGTAGCCAGTGCAATGAGTATCAAGTTATTTCTCACTGTGGTTTGACTTGCATTTTCCTAATGGTTAGTAATATTGAGCTTATTGATGATTGTATGTCTTCTTTAGAGAAATGTCTATTCAAGTTTTTTGCCCAATTCTTAATCAGGTTGTTTTGTCATTGCCATTGTTGAGTTTTAGGGGTTCTTTATTATTCTGAATAGAAATCTTTTACCAAATATACAGTTTGCAAATATTTTCCTCGTTCTATTTCCTTTAACTCTGCTGACCACATATATGAGAGTTTATGTACATTGTCATATAAACATATATATGTGAATTATGTTTATTAAATGTGAGCTACCTAACACTCCTTTTCTAAATCTCTTCCTGCTCAGCAGCCATAAAAGCCTCTGTTGTATGCAACCAAGAACACGGGCTAATACACTCAGTAAAGATAATTACATTATACTCAGTAATTTTTCCTCATGTAGTGTTTTCTGAGAAAATCTCAATTCTAATCATGATTTCTACATTTATTGCCCTTAATCTTCCAGTATCTGTAAAACTGATTTACTGGTGCTTATATATCACAAGGAGGGGTACAGTGGCAATTGTATTTTAATAAAAAGGAGTTAAAATTTATACACAAAAAGATGACTCTGAGTGAGAAACCATAACTGAAAGAGCACAATTAATTACAATAACTTTATTCTCCAGGCACTTGATTTTATCGCAACCGAATGAGAAAGCAAGACATATCTGAGGAAATTAAGACCCAAGAACCCAACTTCCTAGAGCAGAAATCCTACGCTTCTCATGAAAGGAAGGCTGTGTATCATGGGAGTGATTGCTGATCGTGAAGCTAACTGGGCAGAAAAGGAAAGAAATAGTAATTCAGAACTCTAATCTCAGTTATTCCACACTCATGCTGAGAAAATTCCTTCATTCAGAGTCATCCTATTTCTTCCAGTCAATGATTACACTGTTAAAAAAAACAAATGGCTCAAAGTGGAATGTTTCCTTTATTGATATTTATGCTTGCTTTCCCACACAGTCACTGGGTGACTTATAGTGACCTCATCACAAAAACAAAACCCTGTACATGAACTCTGCCCAGGATTATTGTTCAGACCTTTCATTTTTCTTGTATAGGATTTATCTATCATTAGAGATTGTTACTTTTCTTCCCTCCCCCGCCCCCACCTTTTTTTTTTTCCATTTTTTTCTTCCTAACCACACATACTGGTCTTTTTAAAAAAAAAAAAAAAAAACAGTCCTATCCTGTGTTCAGCGCTCCCATTAAAAATTGGTTTTGGCTTTTTCCAATATTACTTCATGTGAGAAAAGTTGGGAGAGAAATGAAGAAAATTTAAAATTGAATGGAAAAAAAAAGCCAAACTCCCAAACAAGCCACATATATCCTACAAGTTGACAAGATGATTCTGGGGAACAATAAAACTGATACAGAAGCAGGGATAGAAAGTAGATAGACAAGTACTAAATGAAAAGATGAGGGAAGATAAAAGGTCTTTTCTAAGCAAAGCCGAGTCTCAGAGAGCTAAGAAGGGTACTCCTCTTGGAGTCCGCACCCAGTGCACTATGTCACCTGGGACATCACCTTTCATAGGCAAAGAACGCCCTGTGCAGTCACTGGTGCCACAACCAGCTAATTACAAGCACATCAGGCATCTGAGAGATAATTAAGTGCTTGCCCTTCATTCTCAGCCCACAATTAGACAACCGTGGGTGCAATTATTTGTGTGTGCAATTTCCCAACAAGTAATTGTGGCTAAAAGAACTACCTGCATTGTGAAAGGGAAGTATAATTGGACCTCCTTTTAATAAGTTAGTGTCTAAGATGTAAACAAGCATATAATTTGATTAGCACAAAGACATCTATAACTTTTTACAATTGCAGTTCTGTATTCAAGAGCTGCTTTCCCCAGCCCATTTGTGGCCTTGCTGGAGCATCACTGGTATAGCATGACCATAATTAAACTGAAAATAAGAAATGCCACATCACAGATGAACGAAGCAGAAATACTTCAGATCTCATGGGTACTCCCAGCCAACACAGAAGAAACACAGATAAGATTTAGAAGTTGAAGAATACGAAGTATTGTATTCTGCTTGAAAGACAAAGAAACCAACCAAGAGCTCTGAGTGCAATGCCTGACAGACAGAAGACCCTCGGCTACTACTTCCAAACTGATACTGGGCTGAATTTCTCCCTTCGTACTTGATGATTTTGTTTTGGTTTGGTTTGGTCTGGTTTGGGTTTTTTGCTATTTCCCTATACTTTCTTATGGGCTTTTAGTTGAAAATCCTCGCGGCTTTTACACCATTTATTTTTCTCAGCATATTTCTGTTTTTGATGGCAGGAAACCAATGGAAGTTAGTTTTAGTCAAACAAAATAACTGGTCAACAGAGGGAAGCTCTTAACAGGCTTCCCTCCCTTTCCTCCATCTCCTGGTCAGCCTTTCTCTTTTGGGTATTCTCTCTTTCATAGGTAGGTACTCTCTCCGTGGAAGGTGATAGAAGCTGCTGGCTCCTCAGCCACACTGCTGATGTTTGAATCTGGTCCCACTACCTACCTAGAGAAAATTGTTTGAATTCTTTGAGTCTCAGTTTTCTCATCTGCAAAATGGGAGCAATAATAATAGTACCTACTGCTCTAGTAGATAGTTGTAAAGATTAAATAAGATAATACACACAAGCAACTCACACATGAAATACCTGACACATAAAATGTGCTCAGTATAAACAATTTGGAAGAGGAACTGATTAGATAAGCCTTGTAGTGTTTATGTCAGTTTATATGGGAGGTGCTGTCTAAGCATTATCTTGGTTAAGTTTCATCACAACTTTGTGATGTAAGGGTGTCTTGGTTACTTTTCTATCATTGCTGAGGTAAAATACTTGATGCCCAAAATGAAGGAAGGAAAGGTTTATTTAGCTTACAGTTTTTGGAGGTTTCAGTCCATACTCAGTTGGCTCCAGGTTAGGGTGGCATGGCTAAGGGGCAGCTGTTCATGGCAGCCACAAGCAACTAGAGTGAAAAGGGCAAAAGGGAAGACAACATCTCCTTCCCTCCCTTATATTGTGTGCTGGCAACCTGCCTCTGGGTGAGTGCAGCAGTCGAACCACTAATCTCAGCACTAGACAATGAACCAATCACAAACACTAGACTCAGTCACCTTCAAAAGACCCACCTCCCATGACCACATTTAAACACAAACTCTAAAAAGGGGTCACTTTATTCTCACTTTACAGGTGAACAAAACAAGTTTAGAGAAGTTTATACCGAGAAAGCAAGAGGTGGCAGAGTTTTCCTGTGGAAAATGAATAGTAAATATTTTAGGCTCTGTAGGCCAGATGGTTTCTGTTACTATGTGGCCTGTCACTGTAGAGTGAAAGCAGCAATAGTCAACATTAAACAAAGGAACATGCTTGTGCTCCCAGAAAACATCTGTTATAGGCAGCACTTGGATTTCATATAATTTTTATGTGTCACAAAATGTCATTCTTCTTTTGATTTTGTTTCAGTCATTTAGAAATGTTAACACATTCTGAGTTTAAGAACCATACAAAAATAGGCAGTAGGCTAGATTTAGTCCTTGGACTTTTGTTTATTGAGCCCTGTTTGGTGCTTTACCAAGGCCACACAATTAAAACTGCCAGATCCCAGCATCAAGTCCAGGACTGGATCCCCGTGGGGATTTCCTCCATTCAGACTGCTGTGGGGGTGGTCAGAATGACTGTTAGTTGCTCCTTTCATCTCAGCTTGAGGCTCTCTTGACACCAATCTTTCACCCAGACTGAGTCTCTGGAAAGAAGGGGTGTAAGGAACTAGATAGGCTAACGGGGGCTCTCTGTAATATCTAAGCAGCTGTCTTTTGGGAGACCTTTCTCAACACAGTTGTTTTCTAGGGAAGATTTCCCCACTACTCTTACCAGGTCTGCCAGTCCTCTAAGGATAGGAGGCTGGTGCATAAAACCTTATAAAAGGAAAGGCCCATGTTTTTATAATGGGTGTGTCATGTCTGGAGGAGCACAATGGGCAAAACTTGGACCCAGGTTAGTCCTGGCTCTTGGCAAAGCTTTACTAGCCCTGTCTTTGGGGTCCTATTTATCCTCTCTATCTGTCCTAAGCTCTGGGATGATAGGCTACATGCAGATTGATCAACCAGTGGTGGCCTTTAGTATTCATAAAAACGACCACTATGTGTGAAACTTGCTCTCACAAATCTTGGTCTGGAATCAGCTTATCAGCTTTCTAAGTCAGGAGGGCAGTTGTAGCGAGAGGTCTCAAGTAAAGAGGCCAAACCTGTGCTATCCCATCCATCTGTTTTCACAAATGGGCTATTGGTCTTTCCCAGGAAATAAGGGCCTGACAAAGGTTTTTTTCTCCTCCCTTTGTAGCTTCATAGAGGGCTTTTGCCTAAATAGCATAGCTGGGGTAACCACTCTGCTGAAGCTAGCAACAGTCCTAGCAGTGTATAAGGATTTAGTATGGTGGGGTGCAGGGTCACTATGGCCTCACTGACCACTTGGAGGTCTTGGACCGGGCAGTTATCCCCAGTGTCTGCCTCCCTGACTGGAAGGTGAGGAGTGTCCCAGCGTGACAGACAGGCAACAAGGACCCCACAGGTTTGCAGTCTCTATAAGCATGGCTGAGTTCCCCACCGGGTTTCCTGAGGAACTGAGCATTAATGTTGGGCATGGCACCCAAACTTGACTGGGGGCTGATCTATGGCCAGATTGAGCCAGTCTTTCTTCCAGACTTGGGGCCATTGTCCAAGAAAGTCCCTGTCTCCTTCAGGGGCCTTCTGTACTGGTCTGTTGTGAAGCCTCCATTTCTCATCACAAGGGCCTGGTGGGATGGAGCCTGGTCTGGTGAGGCAGCCACAGGACTGGATGCCAGGGATGCTGAAGGTCTTCAGCCCCAGCCTTGGGTCAGTGTTCCCCAAGCATAAGGGGGTGACTGTTCTAGAAAGAGGTCCTCCAAGCTGTCTGAGAGAATAGGCAGTGTTGGTGGGGGGTATTGAGTGGACTACAGTGGCAACCAGAGAGTCCCAAAAGGGGCTCCCTCAACCAAAGAGGGGGACAAATAACTAGCTACAATCATAGTCTATGTAGGGAAACTGTTCTGGGTGTCCAACATCTCCTACAACAACCTGCCAAGCCCTCTGGACCAGAGCCCTTTCCAATGAGCCCTGTGCTGGCCTTCCAACCCAGAAGGACAGCCATTTCCTCTCACAGATGGACCAAAGAGGTTCTTTATAGTCAGTTCCAAGACCAAAAGGTGGAAAGTGTACTTTGTATAACTCGCGTTGAAGAAGAGAAATTCTAGTTTCTGTGACCTGTCAGGGGGGAAGTTATGAGCCAGGAGCCAAGAACAAATCCAATATATATCATATACATATTCACAGGTTTGCAAGCCTATCATCATTTCTTTCCTGACAAGGTCATTTAATCTATTTGCTTCTTTCTGGTTCTCTCTGGTTCCCCTCTTGCCATTCAGAAAGTGATACTTTTTTGCCCCAAACAGTACAAACTTAGGCAAAAGCTTTCCATACTACCCCTTCCAACAGTGTATGTGAATGCACACTTTTATTCACACTCATGAACACTATCTTTGTTTTCTGAAAGAAAGAGAGCAAGAGAGAAATAGAGAAAGAGAGAAGAAAGGAGAGGAGAAGAGAGGAGAGGAGATGAAAGGAATGGAGAGGAAGGGAAAAGAAAGGAATGGAGAGGAAGGGAAAGGAAAGGAAAGGAAAGGAAAGGAAAGGAAAGGAAAGGAAAGGAAAGGAAAGGAAAGGAAAGGAAAGGAAAGGAAAGGAAAAAAGAAGTAAGTGTTTTGTTCTTACGGAGTTTTAGTTTTAGTCACTACTAAGTCAATGACAAAACAGCAAAATTTGGGTCATCTTAGGTCAAGCCTATATCATGCTCATTCCTACTATTTCTAATTCATTATGCCTTCCTAGATTTCCTTGTTCTTGTCCTGCCAATTAATTGTCCTACGTAGTGTATCTAGATGAGATAGGCTGAGTTGGTCAGGCTGTCACCCAAGGGGGCCTAGGGTAGCACCAGCCAGCTCTGTCTGGTGGACTCTGGCTTCCTAGACTCTGCTTCCAGCTTTTGGGGCCTAAAGAGAAGTGATTGTTATTTCCCAGTCATTTTCCCCAAAATGCATTCTGTAGTTCTCAAGCTATCAACCTCCTTAAGTCTACCTATACTTTTCTAATTCCCTTTGACCTACAGCTGGCCAGTCACGGTTTTTAAAGCACACACCCTGGACCATCAGCATTCACATCACCTGAAAACTTCTCGGAAATCCAAAATTTCAAGTTCACCTTCAGCCAAAGAGCTGGCAACCTGCGATGGAGCCCAACCGAATGCATTCTAACAATTCCCCTAGTAAAATTCTAACGCACATTCAAGTTTGAGAAGCACTGGCTCAAGGCATCTTCACGAAAAGGTGGTGAAGTGTGACTGCTCCACTGTACGGTCTGGAAGCTTTGGCAACAAGGATGCTCATGTAGCCTTTGGTCACAGAGTTCCTCATCTGCTCCCCACTCTGGCATTTCTTTTTTCATTTTTTCTCTTTATAAACAGCATTCTGGGTGGATCCCCCTGACACACACACACACACATCGCCAAGATCCTCTTTCTGGTTTGAGGATGACCTCGACCCCTTCCAAGTGAGCCGAGATGATGTATATACCAGAGCAGAAGAAAGTCCTTTTCCAACTCTGCACACCCCAAAGACGTCCTCTGCCAGCTGTGCGCTCCCCTTCCTCCACCTCACTAAACACAGCCCTAAATAGGACAGTGCAGAAATCACCTTCAAGACTACTCAACGTAACAGGAACGTGTTTTTTAGACATTTTCGTGTTTTCTGGGTTTTATGCAACATAGTTTCTGTTTAGAGTTTGGAAGAGAGGGACAATTTTTATTTTTAAAAGATAACAAATAAAGATTTAACCCAGTGAAACCTGTCTGTTCAGGTTCTTCTTGATCTCTCTGTGCAGCACTTCTTCCTCCCTGGGAAAAGCAGAGACCTCAGAACCACAATCCAGCAAAGTTGGGTCAGCGCATATCTTTTTCGTCAACTCTTAGCAGAAGTAGGGGGAAGATAGTGATGTTCTTAGATTTTACCATTGGCTTTGGGTCAAAAGGTGTTCCTGTAAGCTGGGTGCAGTGGCACACCCCTGTAATCTCAGAACTTGGGAGGCTGAGGCAGGAGGATGGCCATGAGTTTGAGGCCAGCCTAGGCTACAAAGTGAGTTCAAGGCCTGGCCGAACTACATAGCAAGGCCTTGCCTCAAAATAACAGGAGTTCCTGTTTCTATGACCTGCTTTGAGAAGAGGAATTCAGTTTCTATGGTCTTTCCTGAAGATGAATGGCAAGAGAAAGAGAAAAACTTTTCTGATGCTCTTTTGAGGCTCCTGATGCTCTTTTGAGGCTTTCGCTTTGAGGAATTGTTTTCTGAGCACCCCCAAATGCCTTACTGGAGTGAAGAAAATGAGAATAAACCAAATGGGTCATTCTCTTCCAGTAGCTTTCAAAATGCTGATGAAACTGTCTTTTTTTTACCAACTCCTCTGGACAGTTGCTGATGAAAACAGACTGTCCCTGCCCTTCCCTGACCCAGCGTTAGCTGTCCTCTCTCAGGCTGCCTTCTTGTCCCAGGTGGTCTCCTAAGTTCTTCCTACTGATCCACTCCTGAAGGGACTCCTTCTGCCAGGCTTCCAGATGCTCTGGACACATATGACTCCGGACTCCTCACACCCTGCTCACCCCAAAGTAAGTATAATGCAGATGGAGCATAATCCACGCTAGGTATAAATTTAATTACACCTCTGACCCAATCAGCTTGCGTTTGTTTAATTTGAACCCTATGGGATTCATTTTCTCTTGTTTCTCACTTTAAAAAAACCAACTAAACTGTGAAAGAAATACAAATTAAATTGGAGTGGTTGTAAATATATTATTATGGAATTAGAATTTTCAACATTTTCGTTAGAAGTAACAATCGGATGCAACATTCGGAATTAGTACTTTCGCTCACCAGAATCGGTTTAAAAGTTAAAAACTCCTAATGCTTTAGTTATACCTCAAATAACAAACCCTTCCCTTCTTGGTCAACCTTTCAGGACACTTCACAGAGCATCAGTTATTAAAAAAAAATCATTTAAAATGGCAGTGAAAGGGAGAAAAATAAGATTCTTTTCTCACATGGCTGACATCCCTGTAAGGAGAGACAGATTAAAAAGAGAAAAGCATGAGATATGTATTTAATTAAAGTTTTCACATGACTGGGGAAACACCCCAGAAAAACTATTTTTATAGACAATTGTGTAGAAGTGCAACTGGAGGATAAATGCTTGCGAAGCAATGGTAATAAGCTGAGTGCTTAGCACGGCCTGTCCCTACAGAGTCTTCCTGGGCTGTGGGTACAGTGTGGGACCTTTCTAGAATGAGGATCTTATGATCTACACTTAGGAAAGGTAGGTCAGAGAGGCCCCCCACCCCGCACCAGTTTTTAGTTTTTATTAGCACAGTATATGTTTGTATTAATTAATGCTTACATTCCTTGTGGGGAGTTGATATCTCTACATAACACACCTTAATTCTTTTTTTGTCCCCTTTCCTAGCCTCCCTCCCCCTCCCATCTCTTGAGTTCCTTCCCATTTGAATAAAAATCTATATCCCTACTCTTAAAGTTCGGGTTTCTTGCATAAGAGAAACCACGTGGCATTTAAACTTTTTGTGTTTTATTTGTTTTACTTGACATCATAATCTCAAGGTGTACCCATTTTTTTGCAAATGACTCAAGTTTATCCTTCTTTATGGCAGAGTATTACTCCATGGTGTATAAATACTTTATTTTATTCTCCAGTTGATGGACATATAGGCCACTTCCAAGATTTGGCTATTATGACTTTTCCTGCTATACACATGAGTATGGATGTATCATTGTAATATGATGCCTTTAAATCTTTTGGGAAGCTACCTAGAAGAATAACGGGATCAAATGGAACTTTTAGTTTCAGTTTTTTGAGGCATCTCCATGCTGATTTTCATGGTTGTACCAATTTACATTCCCACCAACAATGCACAAGGGTTCTTTTTTTTCCCCAAAAGCTTCACCATCATTTGTAGTTATTTGATTTCTGATGCTGATTTCTGATGTCCAAGTGAAATGGAATCTTAGTGTTGTTTTCACTTGCATGCCTCTGCTGGTCAGTGATGTTGAACATTTTTTTGTGTGTATTTACTGACCATTTGTACTTCTTCTGAGAAATGTCTATTGATTTCAGTTGTCCATCTTTTGATTTGGTCTTTTATTTTGAGGGTCTAGTTTTTGTTTTGGGTTTTTTTTTTTTTTGCTCTTTATATATTCTAGATATGTATCCTCTGAGGCAGGGTTCTTTTTTATGAACTCAGGAGAGCAAGGTACAGAAAGAAGGTAATCCTCTTGCCTCTGGTGTTTTCTCAATTACCAAGGTATCATAGTTTGGGGTTCAGGGAGAATAGTCCACCAAGTCCTAGTCAAGGTGACACTTCTTTTTAGTAGCCCACCATTTAGCTGTCCTTTCAGACCTCACCAGGTGTTGGGGCTATGTGCCCGACTCCAACAAAACAGGAACATTCATCACTGTGGTCTGACAGTGTTTGCTGAGACCAATAGATTTTTGATAAGGACAGGAACGAGTGCACATAAACACATCAGTCTTCCCACGAGTTCTTGCTTTTGCTTTTTGCTGTGTAACTTAGAGTCCTATATAAACAGGAGCTTGGCAACGGGGGGTGGCAACTACAGTAGTGCAGCTGCTTATAACCTGCCCATCAGTCTGTAATTAACTCCTGATAAATTCATTTGCTCAACAAGCTGGACTTGTCCAAGATAATCTTTGGTCTATCAGTGCCAACCAAATTCCAAGACAGGCATTTCTTTTATATGTTCCCAGAAAAGTCACAGAACATGAGGGATCATATTCTGAGCACCAACAGTAAAAAAAGATTTTGTTGAAGATTATTGCAATAGGAGTTGTAACAGTTAAGACGGATTTCGTGTCAATATGATTAGCATGAGAATCACCCACAGGATTGGTAGGTGTGTCTGAGTAGGACATGGAGGCTCGACCTTGGGTATCATAGCTTGTCCTTTGCTCCTTCCTCTCTAACACTATTCCCTGCTTTCCTTTCTGGCCACCATGAACTAAACAGCTTTGCTTCACTGCACCCATCTGCCATAACATTTCTTACCTGAAGCCAACCATGAACTGAATCCTCTGAAATTGTGAGCCAAATTATACCTCTCCTCCTCTAAATTGTGAGTGTCAGGTATTGTGTCCTAGCAACTGGAAAGCTGATTAATACAGAGTTATTGCAATGAGACAAAGATCAGACTCAAAAAAGACAGCAGAGTCTTTATCCACAAGAAGACCCAGGGATCGATCCACAGATGGAAAATTTAAAAAGAAGACATCAATGTTGGAAGGATTCTTGCTGAAGGTAGATCAGATCAGATATCAGAGTGTCAAGATTCTTGCTAGCTGACTTGGTGAGATTCACATCTGGCCTATAGAGGCAAAGATAGGATGAGTGGCAAAGTCAAAGCCCAGGGCTCAGCAGAGCCTAACATTTGATCAAAGAGTCTTTGTCACCATGTTGTCTGTTTTAAAGGCAGCTCTTGAAGCTAAACAATATAACACTGACATACTCCGACCAATGCACATTAGAGAAGGGTTATATCTTTTTTTGAGGTAGATGCTAAATTTCTCTAGCATCTGGCTAAGGTCTATGTTACATTGCTAGGCAACCACAGAACCCAGGTATACATCCGGTTTGTAATTAAGACTGCATACAGTTTGCCTGGCATGGTGCTGCAATGACTCTAATACCAGCACTATTGGAGACTGAGGTTGGAGGACTGCAAGTTTGAGTCTAGCCTTGGGCAACTTAGCAACTTAGCAAGACTGTATCTCAAAAATTAAAAAGGACCAGAGATGTACCTCCATGTGAAGACCCTGGGTTTAGTTCTCAGTATACAAATTAAATTAAGTTAAATTTTTTAAAAGAGCAAGCTGATAAAATATCAGGTCCTTTCTCAGAAGAACCTTATTTAATCTGCCACCTCAGCCTCCAATTTCTTAGAGTTACAGTTTAGATCTAGAATGTCCCCTCCAAAAGTTTCTTGTGTTCAAAGGCGGGGCTTTTAGAAGATATTGGATCATGGGAGTGTTATTCCCATCGGTGAGTTAACTCAATGATGAATCCATAAATAAATTACTGTCAGGAGACAGCCTGAGTGGAAGAGGCCAGCCCCTGGGTGCATGACCTGAAAGGGTGTATCTCTCCCTCGCTCCTCTTTTCTCTCTGTTTGCTGACTTCCACGATGTGATCAGCTTTCCATCTGCCATTCCCCTCTGCCATGCTGTTTCTTCCTTGGACATATCCAACCAAGAACTAAGTCCTCTAAAAACTGTGAGCCTCCTTTAAGTTATGGGTGTTAGGCATTTTGTCCCACTGACATGAAAGTGATTAAAATATCTACTGAACAAAATCCGTCCCCTTTAACACAGCACTTAAGCTTATCACAAGGCGCTCAATTAGTCTGATGAATTCTCTCAAATTTGAGAATGTTAGGGTCTGATCCAAACCATCTTCCTAAATTGGCATCCAGGATAGAGGGCGGGACTTAGGGTTACTTGAAATGTGTGCAACTTCTACCCAGACCCGAGAAATCAGGGCACACAGTTGTGTCCTGGCAGCTGCTGAGATCAAAACCAGTAAAGAGAGTCTCAGGGTGATCAGGTGTGCAGAGTAGAGCAGAGAAGCTAAACACTAACTCCCAGCTAAGGAGATTTCAAGGAACCACTGAGAACACTGTATCTATCATGGCAGGCAGCAAATATGTCTGAGGCTCTGGATGAATTCTGGAGATGGAGTTTATCTCCTGCAGTGGCTTCCCCTTATTACTTGAGCATAAATCTGTGTGGACCGAATGGGTTTAGTTGCAGGTGCTAAAATACTCCTGATGGAAGGAGAAACTTTGAGTTTTTGAAGCGGGAAGGTTGGGAATTAGACTTAAAACAAGTAAGGTAAGTAGGTTTTATGTCATGTGTCACTGCTGGCAGATTGTTGGCTGCCTAAAGCACGGACTTCAAAAGGATTCTGAGGATGCATTTAAATTCAGCAGGAAACTATGTCCAAATGGACCAGTGATATCTGCCGATATTGTGAGGCAGAAGTGAGGGGATGACCTGAGAACCACGTGTCAGTACTGAAAATGGATAATGCCTGGAACACACCTGGACATAAACGCAAATAACACAGTTCTTAAGTTGTCTTTCAGAAAAAGCCTCCAGGACCCATTTATGATGATTTGGAACCACCTTTCCAAGAAGAGACATGTGCAGAAGATGCCAGCTATCCCAGAAAATAGTTTTTTGAGTTAAACTCAAAATCTCCCTTGTAGAATGTAACTCTGCCAGAAGAAACACATAAATCGGGAAGAGACGTGATGACCATCTGGTGCAAAAGATAACCAAAACTCCCCTTCTCACCGTCTAATCAGCAAGGAGCTTCTCCATTCTCCAACAACAAATACTTAAAGTTAAAGGGAGAAAAGGTTTATTTAGCTCACAGTTTGTAGAGGTTTCAGTCCATAATTGACTGACTCCAAGGCAGGGTGGCACATGGCAGAGGGGCAACTGTTCATGGTGGCAGAAGACAGCAAAGGCAACAAAGGCAACAAGTGAGAGGAGGGGCTGCCTCTTTCTGTCCCTTATGTTGTACCCAGTCTGCTGGGATTAGGGTGGTGCCAGTCTGATCAGTGGACTGATCAGCAATCACTCACCCTTAATCACAGCATTGCACACTCTAGATTCAGCCATCTCCTAAAAGCCTGCCACCCGTGACTGCATGAGGCTTTGGGGGACATCTAGACACAAATTATAATGATAACTAACACACTGATGTGGAGGTAGATTTGAGCTTTTATAGCCCCCTGCTATAAACTAATTGACCACTCAATAGGTTCTTATTGCAAAACCCCAGTACCATAGTGCTGGCTTCTATGTGTGTCCTTCAAGAAGCCCATCTCAATATCACTACCCATGTCACGACATTACCTTGAAGAGTTCCACCTCAGATATCAACAGCATTTCCATACCTACGACCATCTCCCTCTTGATTTATAAAACCCTTCTTTCATGTCCAACATAAGGTTCACTTTATGATCTTCAGTTTTTCTCATGCTCTAATACATATGTATTTCTCAAATAACTTGGTCCAAAGTTTCCCCAGGTGTTTTCTATTTGTGGCCCTTTTAGTGTCTGTTAATTTTTTCAGTGTCCTTAAGGTGGAAAGAAATACCCAACAGTTCCATTTATTAATTTGGTCTAAACAACTTCATTTGAAGTTTTCTTCATGTGAAGAAAAATGATAAATTCATTTTATTTTTAATCAAAGCTTTTAGTTAAAGAGATACATATGCCTCTGGGCATTGCATAACCTCTCAGACCTTGAAATTAGACCAGCCCTCCACCCCTTCCCTGTTGAACACCGCTCTGTGGACGAAGCTACAGGTTAGGCTATGGTGGGTCCAGCTCCCAAGTTTAAGTCATCGTCACAGGAAACATTGCACAGTCTAACGCCAACACTGTCGGCTACCTGAAATAATCGTGTATGCTGATACTTGGTGGAAGTCACTTACTGCTGGACCTCTCTTAAAATCCTAAAATATCCAATGGCCTTCCTGTCAGTTCATTATGACATCTCAGTACATAGCATGAGAACCATAGACTTTGTAGGCACTTCATTTTTTCCTATCTCCAGTTTCTTTTTTGAAAAATTTTCAAAATTGTTTGCTTTTTTTTTAATTTGAAGACTTCTTTATTGGCCATACTCACTTTACTAGTAGAGTGTATTCAGTGAGTAAATGCATACAAAGATCATTAGAAGAAAATCTCCATAGAATTATGAAAAATGAATTCAGCACATTTTAAAAAATGAGACAAGGAGCCATGATCTTACTAAACAGTCCAACATATGTCAAACTAGTGTCATAAAAGACACTTTTCCTTTTGAATTAAGGTCAATTTCTGTTGTGTTGTTTTAAGTGACAGCTCGTAGACTAGAACAGCAAGAAGTTGGTGAAACTATACTTTCAAGGTGAAACTTGGGGTGTGTGTTTTGCTAAATCTTTGCAAATGAGAACTAGGATGGTGAGAAGAACAAAGCAGAAGAGACCATTGCCTCCTCACATACATAGCTATTTTTAATTTTACTATACATTTAGCAAATATCTGTATTTTCTTGCCTGAAGATAGTCATGCTTTCTCTAATTCTGTGAGAAAGAATCCTAAAATTCATTTGGAACCAGAAGAGACCTAGACTAGCAAAGGCTATTCTGGATAACAAAGGTAAGGCAAAGGGCATCACAATTCTTGACTTGAAATTACACTACAAAGCTACTGTGATTAAAAAAAAAAAAAACCAGTGTGGTACTGGCTAAAAACACACCCAAAGATCAATGGAATGGATTAGAAGATGCAGAAACAACTCTAGATACTTAGCTACCTTATCTTTGGCAAAGGGGCCAAACATGTTCACTGGAAGAATGATACCCACTTTAAGATATGGCGCTGGAAGAACTGGCTTTGCACATGCTGAAGATTAAAATTAGACCCATATCTTCACCATGCAGTAAACTAAATTTGAATGAATCAAAGATCTAAAT
This sequence comes from Cuniculus paca, assembly GCA_004365215.1. Lineage (NCBI taxonomy): Eukaryota > Metazoa > Chordata > Mammalia > Rodentia > Cuniculidae > Cuniculus > Cuniculus paca. Next base: position 12,166 of record RJWT010003495.1, on the reverse strand, counting down.
AGTAATACAAAAGCATTAAATCTGCTGGAAGATAGAATAGGTAAAGTTCTTGAAGACAATGGTGTAGGCAAAGGCTTTACGAATAAAATCTTGATCATGCAGTAACTATCACAAAGAATCAACCACTGGGATCTCACCTTATTAAAAAGTTTTTTCACAGCAAGAGAAACCACTAACAGAATGAAGAGACAATTCACAATCTGGGAAAAAATGTTTGCCAGCTGTTGCTCGGACAAAAGATTACTATCGAGAACATATAAAGAACTTGAAAAAATCAGGCCTCCCAAATTTAGAGATCCAATCCAAAAATGGGCATCTGAGATGAATACACACTTCTCAGATGAAGAAACACAAACAGCAAACAAATAAATGAAGAAATGAAGGACCAGGGATTTAGCTCAGTGGGATAAGCCTGACTGGCAAGCGCAAGGTCATGAGTTTGATCCCCTGGTTCCAAAAATAAAGAAAGAAATGTTCAATATCACTGTTCATTCAAGAGATGCAAATTAAAACACACTGAGATTGCATCTCATCCTGGAAAGAATGGCTATTATAAAGAAATCAACCAATAACCAATATTGGAGGGGCTGCAGAGAAAACGAAACCCTTCTCCACTGTTGGTGGGAGTGTTGACTGGTGCAACCACTATGGAAATCAGTGTGGAAATTTCTCAAAAAACTAGGATTAGAGGTCCCATTTGACCCAACTATTCCTTTTCTGGGTATTTTCCCAGAAGAATTAAAAACATCATATCATAGCAATATATGTACACCCATGTTCATAGCAGCACAAGTTGTAATAGCAAAATCTTGAAAACAACCCAAATGCCCATCAACAAAGGAATGGGTAAAAAAGAGGTGGTATTTTATACAATACAGTATTACTCAGCCATACAAAAGGATAAACTGGGAACTTTTATAGGTAAATGGCTGAACTCAATCCATACTCATAAGTGAAATAAATCAGACCCATATGTGTAAGCATTGTATTGTCTCTCTAGTGTGAGAAGAGGAAAGAGTAAATAAGATGTTATAAATGAATATTAATTCTGGAAATAATGTCATGTCAGCCTTTCAAAGCTTTTCTTCTCTTTCAAAATTGTTTTAATGATTTCAAGTCTTTTGGATTTTCATATCAATTTTAGAAAAGCCTGCCAATTTTTTAAAAATTAGAATTTTTATTAGAATTAGATTATTAGATCAGTTTTTGGAACACTGTTATCTTCAAGTGCATCACCTTGAAATGTTTCTTGAAATCTTCCATTTCTTTGTAATGTTTTCTAGTTTTCTCTGTATAGGTCTTGTAAATTTGGTGATGAGATTTATCACTATTTCATATTTTAGTACTTGTGTACACTTAATAATGTGTTTTGTTTTGGCTCATCACGTGAAGTGGAAGTTCAGTTGCTTTTCAATAAACTTTATTTTATAAAGAAAAAAATCATGTTTGCATCAAGTACTTTAATGCAGGATGCTGAAGAAGAAGGAAGCCACTCAGACTGTGGGCCTCTGGGTTTGCTCTGGGAGTCTTCCCTCTGTGTCAGTCTGCCCCAGCTTTTGTGAGACAGCATTGTCGGGCCTCTTCCACTCTTTCCTTTGCTGCACTTTAAGCACTTTGTATCCAAAGCTCTGGGGCCAGCAGGACCAGAACAAGGTGAAGCAAAGCCTCCCGCCAGGACAGACATTCAGATGTGCAGAGTTATTGAACCTCTAATCATATTCACCTTCTGTAGGAGGAACCTTAGTATCCAAGTGAATAGAGTCCTCCCCAGTGGTTCCTTAAAATCTCTGCAAGTCATACAATCAAAAAAAAAGCATATCCTAAAATCTGCCATAGACCACAATTTCAAAATCACGGGTGCATTTTTGCATTTCCTTCCAGATTCCTGAGTTTAAGTTCTATTGAAATCTGAGCTGGTGGTGAAAGGGACAAAAACGAATGTATTACGAAAGCCTTGGTTCCTAATCAGCATTTTCTTATTGACTCACCATAGAACAAGGGGCAGTGGTAAGACTTTGTTCTTTTCTCACAAATGCAGCTGTGCTGACATTTCAAGCAGCTGGGTCTGATGTCAGCAGTGGACATTTAACATTGATCGTTCGAGAGCCAAAGTCAACACTCCAGGCTTGCTCGTAAGCACTGGCAATAAGGGAAGCACTCTCAAAGACAAACAGCCCATGAAAAGAACCGCCCCTTCAGCCCATGGAGGAGAAGTTTTCCCTTCTTCATAAACTATCTAAAAGGGAAAAAGGGAAAGGCATACTATTTTAAGCTACAAATTCTCTCTTTCATGCTGCAGCCAAAGCACTTATCCATTGGAACGAACATACATCATTGTAATGGTTTTGTTTAATGATGTTTGGAGAGTTAAGTCTGCAATGTGAAAGATTCAATTCATTTCACCTTTATTAAGGAGTGGATTACAGCCATGGCATTAAAAGTTGAACGTGGTGCTGTTACGCCATAAAGAAGCATCCTTGAGCATTTCCCTGAGGCCTAGGCAGGCCTCCGGATTTCAGGAACCAGGAATGACTAAGTAAATGCAATGACTGAAGGTATGGAAATCAGAACATTAGTGCAAAACTGTCTCCTTTTACTTTAGGAGCTGTCAATTTCTGACGCCAATCTGGAGAATAAACACTTTTAAAAGACAAGTAGGAAAAATCATTTGCCCTTAATCCCACTATTAAGCAAGCCCAGCAATGAGGCAGTTGGACTGATTGCTGCTATATTAATAGAAAAAAGTGGGGAGGCAGACCTAAAGCATCAAACGGAGTCCGGTTTAGACCTGTGTAAGAGTTATTTTAGAAATAGGAAAAATTGAAAAATACAGACTAATCATGTATTTCAACAGAACTGTCAAGCAGGACTGCCCACAATATCAAAGTGAATTTTTGCTGTGGTGGTTCTTGGTAAAAGTTGGAAAATTGTGGCAAAATGCAAGAATTACTCTGTGATTTGTATCCATTTCACAGCCGAAGGGCAGCAAGACTACACTATCACCAGAAATGCAGGGGGCCATGAGGGAATGTGGTGAAATGAGGTCTTCCCTCTGTCGAATGGTGGCACTCTGCCACCTTAATGGTCCTGCTGTGCTTTACTTTGTTCTCCAATTCAAGAAAACTAAGTCTAGATGAATTTAAGATTCCAATTTGAATAGGTAAATAGATAAATAGACACATAGTCAAGGAACAGCACCGAAGTTAAGGTTTAGTAATGTGAGACACAATATAAGGCATCAGAGTTAGTTTTCCATTATTACATAACAAATGATTGCAAATTTAGTAGCTTAACATGCATAGTTTTATTACTCCATGGTTTCTGTGGCTCAAGAGTTTGGATATGGCTTAACTAGGCTGTCTGCTTAGGGTCCTGCGGGGCTGCAGGCAAGGTGTCAGACAGGCTGTGTTTTCATCTAGAGGCTCAAATGGGGAAAGATCTGCTTTCAACCTTCCTGAGAATGCAGGTTATAGGACTGAGGTCACTGCTTTTTGCTAGCTAGAGCTGGGGGCTGCCGTCAACTCTAAAGCTAACCTGAATTCTTTGCCATATGGCGTCTCTGTTCTCTGGCAGCATGACACTGGATTTCTTCAAAGCCAATGGAGAAAGTCTCTAACCTAAGAGAGAGCCTAGTGCCTGATTAAATCGGGTCCATTCAGGACATGCTCCCTTTTGATTTACATCTACAAAATTCCTTCACCTTTGCCAAATGCTATGGACTAGAAGAAGGTCACAGGTCTCAAACTGAAGGGAGTTTCCATGAGGTGTGAACATCAAGGGATCGAACCATGGAACCATCTTACAATTCTACCTGCACCCTCTCGCTGTAACTTCAGCGCAAAGCCATGGAAAAATAATCAGAATTCCTCCTTCTCAGAATTCCATGCACCATAAAGAGCCTCTAGAGTCATTCCCTACCTCTACATAAATAATTCTTAACCCAACTAACAAGTGAATGCTGATGCTTTCATAGATCTCCAGGGAAAGTGATTATTTTTATACTCAGTGCTTGTGGATAATACAAGTTCAAGTTGCTAAGAGAGAAATAGGATTCTCTTCCCATACCAGGTCCAATCTCTTGGGAATAGCTTTCTGGTTTTCTGGGATGCAGGATTAAGAAGATTGTGAAGCTAAGAGCTGAGTGAAAACTAATTCTGGGATCAATGTTTGATGTCTGCTCAGGAAGGTATAGTGGAAACAAATGTGATACAGTTTTCAATGCTATTATAAGAAGAGAACTAGAGTAGAAGTTCTCTATTCTGATTTTATCTCTATGAGGTATTTTGAACAAGTCACCTTACTTCTTGGCCCTTATTTCTTTATCTGCTTTTTTTTGGGATCTACCTCTTAGGGTTTTCATGAAGATCAAATGACATGACTGAGATGAAGTTACTTTGTAATTGCAGATTATTAAGTATCCGTAAATTATTATTGCCCTCTAACTTCATAAAAGAAACTATACCAGTCCAGCTTCTGATACAGCCTTTATCCCAGCACTCTAGTTCCACCTTCCCCAAATCTCAAGTTGGAACTCTTCCTCAAACTTGGACTTCGTGAACTGATAGCCTCCTGGGATAGATGTCTAGGTTATCATACAACACCATCATGACTGGTGAGTCAACCTTAATGTCTTTTTTCTACAATGAGTTTGCTACATTAAAATCATGGTTCTCCTAAAACAAACAACTTTCTTTTAATACCATTTTGTGAGCTCTGGGATTGCTCAAAGGACTATAATGGCACAGAATGTAAAAGTATATGGAAACCAGGTTTGGTGGCACACACCTGTAATCCCAGCACTTAGAAGACAGAGGCAAGAGGATCACTGAGAGTTTGAGGTCTCCCTAGGCTACACGAAGAATCCAAGGCCAACCTGAACTTCATAGTGAGACCTTGTGTCAAAAAAAAAAAAAAGAGTGTATGGAGAACAATCTTGGGATCTGAAAAAGAAAACTGTCACACATTGCTTAATGGTGGGGATGTGTATTTAACAATTGGGTGATTTTTGTCATTGTGTGACCACTACAGAGTATACTGATCTGGACAGTCTAGGTTAATCACTCAGCACAGACTCTTGTAGCAATCAAGAGATGAGGTAAACATTGCATACTATTTCACAGTAAATATTTTTACAAGTAGAATGAGTATATTCTAAAATGACAATAAAATGTAGATAGGAAAGTACATCAACTCATAACTATTTTTATTATCATTATCAAGTATTACACACTTACACAATTGCTATACTTTTATGATTGGCACTGCAGACTTGTGTGCATTATTCTCATCATAAACACATAAGTAGTGTGCTACACTACAGTGTTAGGATGACTACAACATTACACGGTCATAGGAACATTTTTCTTCTCTTTCTCCTGTTCCTTCTCTTTCTTCTTCTTCCTGTTTTTGCAATGTTATGGATTGAACCCAGGACTCCACACATGCTAGGCAAGTGTTCTTTCCCTGAGCTCCATTCTCAGCACTTTTTGAGCTTTATTTTCTCTTATTTTGAAATAGGATCTCGCTAAGTTGCTAAGGCTGCCCTTGAACTGGTAGCCTTCTGCCTCAGCCTCCCAAGTAACTGAGATTATAGGCAAATACTACCATGCCCAGATCACGTGACAGGAAATTTCCTTCTCCATTATAATCTTATGAGACCATTGTAAATGCACCACTAAAAATGCAAGCCATCACTGAGTGAAATATGTGTGCCGCGTGACTATTTTTGGAAAGTAAATGCATTAATTTCCCTGGACGCTTTCTAAAGATAGAAAGTATTAGTTTGGGAGCTTGTACCTACATATTCTGCTCTTACACTTCTTTAGCAATTGCAGAAAGGAAGGGAGGACGTTAGCATCCACTAAGCCCACTACTCAAAATGTAGTCCATGGTCCAGCAGCACCAGCATCAATAGAGTTTATTTAAAATGCAAAATCGTGGGCAGCCCTGGTATGTGGACCACAATCCGCACTTTAACAAGACCTCCAGGTTATTGTATACATATTAACGTGTGAGGAGCCTACAGTGAACTTCCCAACGCAATGAATCTCATCCTTCACCAAACAGCTCTAGCCAGGGATATCCAGACTCTCTGCATTGATCTCTGCTTGGCAGGAATTACTAGCTGTTTGAACACATTCCAAAACTGGTGGCCTTGACCACCATTTCACTTGCTGACAGCAATGTACAATCTGATTACCACTTTCTGTGCAACATAATAAAACACATTGTTAGAGTTTTATCAATTTATTTTTTAAAGGTTGCACTTGTGATCCATTTGTTAGAGAACTGCTCAATTAGAAAGTGTTGAAACACATTTAATTACAGTCCAACACCAACTTAGTGGCATTGCAATGGCCAAAATGCCAATACTCGTAATGGCTATGGTATATAGTAGAACTTGCATATCTGACTCCACCTCATCAGTGAACTGCCAAGGAAACCTGTCATGTTCACAGCTAGATCCCTATAGAGCCTCACAAAGTACTGTTGGCCTTGCATATCCACAGGTTATACATCCACGGGTTCAACCATCTGTAGGTCAAATATATTTTTTTAAAAAATTACATCTCTACTGAATGTAGTCAGACTTTTTCTTGTCATTATTGTTCCCTAGACAATATACTACAGTAAATAACAACTATTTGCATATCATTTATATCATCACTATGTGTTATAAGTAATCTAGAGATAATTATGCGAAAGGATATGCATAAATTGTATGCAAACACACCAAGTCACCTATGGGACACGGCATCCACAGATTTTGGTATCTTCGGGAGTCTTGGAACAAATCCCCTTCTGATACAAAGCAATGACTGTATTTTGTAGCAACAGCTGAATTAATAAGAGCACAAGCCTGGGAAAACTATGCTGTAAATGGAGGAGAGAAAGAAAATGAATGGAAAACAAAACAGAAAAAGATGATGTGGACTCTATTGATCTGCTGTCCAGCTCTCAGGGGTCCGCATGTTTCCTCCAGTTTTAAAAACAGAGTTTCATCCTCATCACATCTACTCCCAACAAATGTTATTCAAAATGCTCTTCACAGAGCTTCAGAAAACAATGTTGATCATATTAGAGATTTTGTGGCCCTATACTGAATCTTAAATTGCAAACAACCTAATAAAATTCCCCATAAGAGCTCTCTGTTATCTACAGCTCTAAGATACCCTAGACCAGTGATGGTGAAACTTTTAGAGCCTTGAGTGCCCAAACTGCAAAACCCACTCATTTATTGCAAAGTGCCGACACTGCAATTAAATCTGAATACTCAAGAGCTGGGGATCTAGCTTAGTGGCCTAAGTGCCTGCCTGGCAAGCACAAGGTCATGAGTTCGGTCCCCCGTGCTGCAAAAAAAAAAAAAAAAACCACTAAATCTGAATACTGAGGTTTTAGTTTAGGAAAAACAACTCATCTTTTGTCTTAAAAACAACACCTTTTGTCTTAAAAGAAAAACAAATAACAAGTATAACACAAGTTTGCCACCACTGCCCTAGAATGTCACTCTTCATCCATTTTCCTCCCAGACCCCTAATTTATCCATACTCTTACCCCTTCATATTTGTCCTTTCTTATGAGAGCAATGTCACTGTGTATCAAATCTTCCAATTTTGCATAATCACACATTACTTTTAAGATGAATGATTTCACTTTGAGCTTGGGAAACAAATGATCTCCATTTGCTAGGCTCTATCCCTTTTCTGAGAATAATGGGTATCATAAATAGCCAGTGATTCTGCTATCATACCTAGAAGTTTAGAGATCTTGTTCTGTTGTCATAATTCTGTTCTGTAATTTTATTACTCAACCCTTCTAACCCTCAACTTCTTATTCTGTAGAATAAGGTGTGGCCCATGAATGATAAAGACTGTGTTTTGGATGATAAAAGATATTGTTTAAAAATAATAAAAATTAAAAATAAATCCTACCTCAGGTATTTGGGGAGAGCTACTTGTCAGGTTTCCCTGATCCCTGTGCCAGGCATGAAAGATTTATAATGATTATCATTAACTCACTGATGATCTCAACCATTCTATGAATTTGAGGTTCTACTAAGTTGAACTCTAAATATCAATGAGCATCTATTTAATAACTACTATATACCCAGTACTTCAGAAACAAGGAGAAAGGAAATAGGAAATAAAGAAACATGATAACCATCTATGTGTCAGGCACTTGACTTATATTATCTTATTTATTCCTACAAGTAAATTAATGAGAAAGATTTGGGTCCTCACTTCTACAGAAGAGGACACAAAACTTTGCAAGATTATATAACTTGCCCATAAGGCACAGATCTGTTTGTACCTAGGTTTTTGTGACATAGGAGCCCTTTCTTTTCTACAAATTACAGTGCCTCAAAAGTAGAATATACGTCTCATATTGACTAAATCTTAAGTTCTAAAGGAAAGAGGGAGGGGAAAAATTAGATGAATAGACAGGGGAGGCAAAAGAAGAGAAGGCCAAGAAGGGAGAAGAGGTTTAATGTTGAGGAACAAGCAAACAAGAGGAAGCCAGAGAAACTTCCCATTTAATTCCATCCTCTGGGGATCCGCCTCCCTCAGCTTGTCCTTATAATCTTACATGACTATACCTGCCAGGTGAACTAGCACTTGGAGGAAATGCATCACTTTTTTGGTTTCCCAAACTCAACTAAAAGCAGCTGACTTTGCCTCCACTTTAGGAGGCTCAGGTAGAAGTACTGTGGCCTTCCACGTAGAATCTAAGTCCCTGTACTTGGTCGGTTTAATTTGGCACCACTCAATAACTGTCTCTCATGGGTTCTTCTTATCCTCATGACCAACCTGTAAAATATTCACTGTGTGCACTTTACTTTACACTTCCATATGAAGGTAGTCGTGCCTAAGAACACCTTACTAAACTTCATGAAATGTTTCTAAAATGAAACTTAAAAACATATAGAACTTGGGGTCAGTGCCCATAGATTAGTTGCTGGAGTAAAGAGAATTATTTAAGAATGAATAATAGATTTTGGAAATGTATGTCCAAATATTATGAAAAAAATCTCATTAGTCCTATGGGGATGAAGTTGTTCCTTAAAGGGAGTCATGTTTTGTTAGGTATCTTGGAAAGAGGTCCACTTGAAAGTAGAGACTCAGGAAGATGCTTAGCTGGAGTAGGTGGGACACTTTCTCTGCTTTGGGCCTGGCCGGCACTTGGTGCAGGATGTTATCATAGTTGCCTGGAGCACTTCTGTTGGTGGGGGTGGCTCTTCTTGTCCCAGGAAGATAACCTGGAAACAAGGCACAGGCTGGACTGCGCAAAGGGCCTCAAGTTGGGTCCTGACTCCACAGCATTTGTGACTCATTCTCTGTGCTACGTGCCTTTCTGTCATCCTCATGGCTTATCCTACACTGAATTAGGGAGAAGTTCACACGCAAATGTAGGTCACAGTCACTCAGGCAATGCCAGGTCCTTTCCCTTAGGGTCAGAGCATGGTGCCCACATAGAATAGGGCTTGGTACCTGTTGAAGCACTCCCTTCATGTATCACCTCGAGCAAGCCATTTAACCAAAACACTGTGTCACACTCATTTGTAAGAGAAACAGTATCTACCTTTCAAGGTTAGCATGAAGATTAGAGGAAACAGGAGCGTGTGACTGGAGTTTATGTGCTCCTTTGGTGCTCACTCATCTCATCCCATGATGGTAATGACTCTGTGCCAAGCACCAGGTGAAAGGAACACAGCAGCAAGCAAGATCCATCAAGTTGCTGCTCTCATGAACTTCATGTTCCACTGAGGAGTAGGACAGCTGTTGGGCAGAAAAACACACTGAAGAACTGAGACAGGGACCTGGGTGTGCAGGATTTATTGAAGGTGTTCTCTTCAGGAAAAGCCTGCACAGAGTAAGGGAACCAGGCCAGGGAAAGAGAAGAGCCATGAGAGAGTGCCTTAGCCTAATTTCCTGGGGCTTTGGAGTGGAGGTCACACCTTCAGAGTTGTGCTAGAAGAAGCTTGTATATCTGCACCCTTTGGGCCACTGACCACCCAAGGATGGGGATGTCATAGCCTCCACGTGAAGTAACCCCTTAATCAAGGGTGAGTCTGCACAAGGTCACACTTAAAAGATGTTGGCTGCAGCATTCCAGGAGGTGGAGGATGGACAGAGGCAACATCTGCTACCCGTATTCATTATGGAAAGTCAGAGAGTGAAAAGAGGTTGGGGGTTGGGCAGATTCTGTGGCATGAGACTGTGCCATTGTCTTACAGTGGGTGGCCAGGAAAAGGATAGATGCATATTTTGTGGCGATGGAAGCTTTAACTTGAGCCATTTTAAGTTTTAAAAAATGACATCATGAATATAAAACTAGTACAAACATGAACATTTATTCAAAATGAGAAATAAGCCAGGCATAGGGTGGTGCGTGCCTGTGCACTCAGGAGGCTGAGGTAGGAGGATTGCCATGAGTTTGAGGCCAACCTGCACTACACAATGAGACCCTGTCTCAAAAAAAAAAATCTGCCTCTGCCTGCCAGCAGCCAGCACAAGTAACAATACACAGCCAGTTGGGCCCCGCGCACCCACAGGCCACCATTGGAGACCCTTGCTTCCTTCAGGCAATCAGCACCCACCAGGAGAATCAGGCAAACACTCTCCTGTGTGCCTGCCACCATCACAGGAGTCCCAGTGTAGGCACACAGGCAGAGAGAAACAGCCCCACCACCATGCACCCCTGGCCATTGGGGAAGCCCCAGTGTAGCTGCACAGGTCTGGAGAAGCCCATCCCACACCCTGTTACCTTCCTGTAAACCTGGGGTCAGAACAACCCAGGTGCCTGTCCCATTCTCCTGCACTTGAGGGACAGCCAATGTGGGAAGTGCCTGGGACCCCAGAACTAGCATGTTGGGAGGAACCCAGGAGAACATCAAGACAAAGGAGCAAAAGGCAATCTCAGACCTCCAGCCCACATATAGCAAGTCTGGAAGATACAGTCATGGAAGAAAATGGAAGTCACACACCTGAAATCTCTGAGAGGACAGCAACTGAAGTAAAGAAACAACTTCATGACACTGTAAAAGTAATCACAACAGAAATAATGTCTCAGGTAAAAGAAGAAATCACAAACATAATGAAAGAATTGCTGAGGATATCTAAAGAAGACATAGATTAAAAAAAAAAAGAGAAGCATAAGAAAATGATGGAAACCTTGAATGAACAATATAGAAAGGAATTACAATGCACTAAACAGATTCAAAGAAATACTCAGGAAATTTAAAGAGTCGATCAAAAGCTGGCAAAACTGCTTGAAAGAGACTGAAGATAGACTTTCAGACCTTGAAGACAGGCTCACGGCTAGTGATCATGAAAGGAAAAATCTCTTAAAAAATAACAAGAAACTGGGCAACCCACTTGGAACCCCTTCTGTCTCTCTCAGACAGAAGCTTTCTCTCTCTCAATAATTATAGCCTGCTCATAACCTCCGTTGTTCCTAAAATTAATTCTTCGATTGTAGAGAATATGAACTCACCGAACATCTAGTAAGTTGGGAGTTTCATTCCCCTGTATAATTTGGAGGTCTTCCACTGAGATCCTTGGACAGAAGTAAGAGTTGGCTTTTTGTTTCATAGACTCTGGACTGGGACTTGTTTAGGTAACAAATAATTTTTATGCTTCAAATTTTGCTTTGTCTCTGCCAGTTGCTTATACTTGTGATAACTGATTGTGATCTGTTTTTGCCCATTGTTCTTAATTGCCTTGTCTTTTATGATATTTCTTTTATAGAACATTTTTATTATTTTGTTCTTGTACATGTTGCATTTAAATTAGTGGCTAAATTTACTGGAACTCTTTCCTTGATGATATTTATACAGCAGTGCTAGAAAGAACCCCTAGTAGAATAGTTCTTAAAGGAAATCTAGCCCAGACTTACAAAAATACATGCCTACAATAAAATCGGGATTCCTCCCACCATTTAAATGGCATTAGGCTGGTGGCCAGTCTCTAAGCCTTGGAGGTGAGCTTTCACTGAGACAGACTGGTTCTGATCCTCCTCTACACTCTAGAGGAAATGTCAAGCCTGTTCTGCTTCAGTTTCCATTCTTTGGCTTTACTTCTAATCATTTCCTTCACTTTGTACTTTCCTTATAGAGGCATGTAAAATCAGAAAGGACTCTAGACTGCTCCTACCTTTTCCTCCTAAG
>RJWT010003494.1:0-36289 GCA_004365215.1 Cuniculus paca | reverse complement strand
TTCCCCCCTTCCCTGCCCTCCCCCTCTCTCTCCCTCTTTTTTTTCCGTTCTCCCTCAGAGGTATGGGGTTGAACCTCAGCACTGCAAGAGTTTGGAAGACATCTACAGAAGAAAGAAGACACCAACAGAGACTTATACTTAAAAAAATAGTTTGAGCAGAAGTCACTTGTTTCCTGGCAGCCATGTGTTTAAGGACAGCATGGTCAGCCCTGAGGAGTGACAGCTACACTTGGAATAATTGGGAAAAGCGAAGTATTCATTCACTTTTGTCACTGTAAGTGATTGCCATGGGTCATTGTTACAATGTCTTTTAGGAGAAAATGTTAGACAAAGTAGATTTTGGTGTTTTATAAATGGTAACTTGAGAGCCAGGGATTTAGCTCAGTGGTGTAAGTGCCTGCCTGGCAACTGTGAGGTCATGAGTTCAATCCCCGGTGCCGCAATAAATAAATAAATAGTAATTTGAGTATCTAGAAATAGAGTTTACAAATGTAGAATAATTGAGAAATTTTGCTGTGAAGAGAAATAACTGCGAGCCTGCGGAGGTCTTTTGGAGATCAAGGCGGTTGCTTTTGCTCTTCATGTTTTCTGAGGACAGAGGATGGTATGCACGCTTTTATACTGATGGTGCCCATCTAATGGGAGAGCCGATGACTAAAATCTGAGCAGAATTAAGTGAAATGAATGTGTGCTGGAAACGGGGACCATCGATCTCCTCCAGAGAAATAGTCAGTGAGAGACACCTGTGGAAATTCACTAGGAAGGACGGGCTCATGCAGTTTTAATTCGACAGTTCAATGAGTTTTGAGAAATATACATACCTTTCTTCACAAATGTATCCCTAAAATTTTATTTTTTGATGCCAAAATAAGTTCTATTACTTTAAATTCATTATCAAATTGTTGATACTACATAAAGTGGTTTTATCTTTATATATTGAACAAGTAACCTATAACTTTGCTAGTTTAGTATCCTTGTGCTAGAAATCTGATGTTTAAAGTGTGCAATCATGCCATCTATGAATAAACACTTTATTTTTTTGGTCTTTTTGAGATAGGGTCTCACTATGCCATTCAGGCTGGCCGTGAGCTCCCTTTGTAGCCCAGGCTCGTCTCGAGCTCAGAGCAATCCTCCTGCCTCAGCCTCCTGAGTCATGGGATTACAGGTGTGTGCCACCACACCTGGTCACATTTTTAGATCTTCTCTGTGATATATTACTTTTTGTCTTTTTTCTGTTTTTGTTTTTGTTTTCTTGAGCCATGGCTCACTATGTACTCCAGGCTGGCCTTGAAATCACTATGTAGCTAGCCCAGGCTAACTCTGAATTTGCAGAGATACTTTTGCCTCAACTTACTGAGTGTTAGGATTACAAGCGTCCTCCCCCACATCCACATTCATTTTCCTTAAAGGCCTCGCTATACACATTATAGTGTACTTGCTCACGGTGCAAATTTTGGATTGTATGTTGCTCAATTGAACGCATTATTATTTTATTGAGATTTTGTTTACAAGGTCATGAGAAATATTGACCTATAACTTTTTTTTAACTCTTGTTTAATAGCTGGTTTAGAGAGTAACATAAATCCCATAAAATAAATTACTAAGCATTCCATTTAAAAATTTTGAAGGTAATATTGGAAAGTTGATGTTTACTCTTATTTGAATATTTGGCATATTTCTCTAGTAAAACCAAGAGAACCTGGAAATTTCTTTTTGGAGGAAGCTTTTAAATTAAATTTGGATTTCTGTAATAATTACATTGCTATTTGTTACACTTAGGGTTTCTATTTCATCTTGGTTAGATTTTGATAGTTTGTGATTTTGAAGGCATTTGCTTATTTCATCTCAATTGTTGAAATTTCAATAAGTTATTCACCATAGTTCCTTATTATTTTTTCCTAATCTGTTCTGTCCCTTACTCAATGGTAGGGTGCTCGAGACAGATAATTTCTTGTTTTGTCACCTCTTTCATTCATACAGAAGTGTTTGTTTTTGTTTTTTATTTTAAAGAGAAAAAACAACAAAACAAAACACAGTAGAATAAAACAAAGCAGATTAGAACAAAACAGTGCAAGTAATACAGGACTTCAAAACAAGACAACGGGGAGTCACTGGCTACCATCATGTCTCTTGTTTACAAAAGTGTTTCTTAAAAAAAATTCCATTCATTAGTTTCAGACTTTTTCACCACAAATGCTGACTTGCTTCTCCAGCTTACTGTTGTGGATGATATGAAACAATCGAACTTTTGTTAGCCTCATTCTGTCACCTGTAAAATGGAGATCTTTGAAATTTTACAAATTTATTAATCAAATTGACGTACTATGTAACTATATTATAAAATGTGAAACATTTTCAAATATTGATAAAATATTTAACTTCTTTAACAATTGAAAAGCTACACTGAGAGTTTATATGCTGAGTAGCAAGCTGTGAGTTGACACTGTAAATGACTAAGACACAGCCCTTGCCCTTAGAAAAGTTGGTATCACAGTATGAGAAGTGAGTGCATCATAACATAATGCAGTAGTCTATTTTCATAAAAATATATAGTCTAGTAAATTATGTACAAGACAGAAGACTGTAACACCTTTCATGGAGAAGTCAGAGGTAACATAATAAAGCATATGAAAATGGAGTGAACTCTGGAAGTTTGAGTATTTTCTCAGTCAGAAATAGAAGCAGATGTTCATTGCTAGAAGAAAAGCTATTTTCTAGAAAGCCAAAAAGTCTGTAAAAGAATTAGTATACTTGAAAAAAGACTAAAACTTCAGTGAGACTAGAGATCTTTAAAAGAAATACAAAAGATTAGTGCAAGGAAGATAATCCAAGGTCAGATTTTCAAAGGTTTTATACATACAATTAAGGGATGTGAGTTTAAGCGTATGTACCTAAAGATGCAATAGAAATTTTAATGAAAGGAGGTAAAAGAATCTGCTTGAATATGTCAAAGCTGTATCTGTTGAAATAATTAAAGCCATGGTGGGAAAGCTTGAAGTGGCCTGTGAAAAGTGACTTCAGGGTTCTTTGAAGGCCAAGAATTCCAGTTCATATGTGGCCGCTGCTCAGAGAAAGGTTGAAAACATTCCCCACTTAGGCACTAGTTAAGGAATTATGAGAGGATTTGATAAAAAGATTATTTAGATTTAGAAAAGCCAGAAATTGATTAGCCATTTTGAATAGCACTAGAATAGGCACAGGAAATTTTGAGGGAATATTTGGTAGAGTACTCTAGTGATTTATATACCATAAAAGTATAGAGGTGATGGGTGTCATCTTCATACATGTTAGTAAAATCAACAGAGTAAAACAGTTCAACCAGAAACATTCACAGAATTGGGGGGGTATGGACATTGGGAACTCTAGCTTTTTGGAGGCAAGAACAAAAGAAAGAATACAGAAAATGAAATAGTAGAGGCAGAATGAGGAGTTGGGAGTGACTTGAAGAGCCACCAAGGAGAGAAAAGAGTTGAGCAGAAGTCACTCTATTCCAAGTTAGCGGAAAGTTAGTATAGAGAAAGAGGGCTTTTAATACCAGCAATTTCTGCAAGATCTCTGGAATTGAAGAGAGGATGAAGATGATTTTGTAAAAAAGAAAAGGAGATTCATGCCTAACAAGGATTGATCTTTGTATTTTTTTATCTTTTTTTTTTTTTGTCTTTTTGAGACAAGGTCTTGCTATGCTGTTCAGGCTGGTTTTGGGCTCACTTTGTAGCCCAGGCTGGACTCAAACTTGAAAAGATCCTCCTGCCTCAGCCTGCTGAGTGCTGGGATTACAGGAGTGCACTACCATGCCCGGCTCAATGTCTGTATTTTAATTTTATTTTGTTTACTAATAACAGCTGTTGTTTTTTTTTATCTTTAGTAGTACATGCTTGCAGCATGCAATGATTATATTACTTGTGGATAGTTGGTATGTGTGCAGAACGCATCTTAATTCTTTTTAAAATTAACTTAAAGAGCAAATAGCCAGATAAGCAATCACTTTTAGAAAATGGATAGTTTCAACATGCTTTTGCATTTGAAAAGAAGTTGTTAATGAAGGATCCGGCAGACAAAAGTGAAGGGACATAATTTAAGAAAAAAAGTAATAAAAAGAAATGGAGATGTCGCCATGCTTTAATACGTGAATTGGTTCTGTATTCCCAAGTCTATACGCCTTTATTTAGAAGTGATTTGTACCTCGTAAGGTGGTAACTATTATCAAGGGCATTAGAGGCAGATTTAAAATTGACTATACAATAAAAAGATATTGTCTTGTTTATAGTACCATATTATAAAGAGTCAGACCTCCCATAAAAGTAGTTAATTGAGGTAAACTGCTATTTACTCATTGGCTACGCTGCTGTATATGAAAAAGAAAAGAGTAAAACAACCGTCCTGCTATCGCTCAATGAGTACGTAGTCACTGTTACTCATAGGACAAATACCTTTAGTTATTCTGAAGTTTCAGGAGCTAAGTTCCTTGCCAATTTCTCATTTTCTATATATTTATTTTTAATGGCTAATATACTGTAATAACATATTTTAAGAAAAGTAAATACAATCTTTCTACCAGTCCTGTTTTCCATCCACATGTTTCTCACAGAAGTCATGGCTATTGGTCTTATTTGTAGTAGCTGAGATAAAATATGCTCACATAAGAAAGTATACATAAACACACATACACACACACACACACACACACCACCACCACCACCACCACCACCTACCCTGCAAAAATGGTAGCGTTTTAATACACTTACTTAAGTGTCTTGCAATCTCTCCAAACAGTAATGTCCAAGACATTATTCCTTGTGGGCATGTAACTTGCTTTCCAAAGTACATTTACCTTTTTTTTAATCAATAGTTCTTTAAGTGATTATAACCACATATTCTATGCTTTCTGTGAGCTGTACTTTTAGGTTATTTCCAGCTAACATGGAAGAACTACAAAGAATTGGGCATCTGTGATTTATTATTTTGTTTTTGTTGTGACTTTTGCTTCCTTCTCTCATTTTGTGTCAATTTCATTTTTAAGCACTGTTTTCCTTTTTTTCTTTCTTTTTTTTTTGATTGCTATCAATTCCAGAAGGCAATTATTATTATTATTATTATTATTTTTTTTTTTTTTTGCGGCACCAGGGATTGAACTCACAACCTTGTGCTTGCCAGGCAGGTGATTAGGCCGCTGAGTTAGATCCCCGGCCTTCAGAAGGCAATTATTTTCCCTGCTTCTTCATTTGTGTCCTAAATCTTGCTTCATTTTCTCTCTTACTTCACTGTATCTTTAAAGACACTTTTATCTATGCTTTATGATTCAATTAGTAAAGTCATTTAATTTCTTCAATTTTTCACAATTCCTGGACACAATTTCAGCAGCCGTATGGCAATGTCTTTCTTTTCTCTCATTTGCCATTTGCTTTTGTGTTTTTTTTCCACAATTGTTGGCACTGTTTTGTTGCGTAAGTCTTATATTGATTACTTCTTATTCACCATCTTGAACAAATGTTTTAACCCAGCTCTTTGCTAAAGGTCGTGGCTGAGATTACTTTCCAGGAACTCAGAGTATTTTTCAGATGACTAGGAGTTGTGCAAGTGAGTTCCTTCTGAGTTTATTTCCTTTCTCACAGTTCTACTTGACTACTGGCACTGGATGTCTCTCTTCTCTTTCAAGTATAGATTGCTTCCTAAAATATGGCATATGGAAAGCACTCCACACTACTTTGTACTTCCTCTCAATCACTGAACCAAGGAAGGTCTGGCTCCTGTTTTTAACTTTCATGTTCCAGTTTTTCATTTTAAAAAATATAACTTTGGATATTAACTCCAGGGTTCGTTCTTCAAATTGAAATGATTGTTGACAGATCTCCTGTGAATTCCAGTACATGAGCATGGAATGTAACATTTCAAGAGAGTCATCTATTTTCACCCTTAGTCTTTGATTTTCATCTTGTTTTCACTCCCAATCAATTGAAATCATATCAAGTTATTTACATATGGTATCTGAATTATCCCTGGGAATATTAATCTTATTTTATAGACTAAGATGGTACATTCTTGAAAAATAGGTCATTTAATAT
The DNA here is from genome assembly GCA_004365215.1 of Cuniculus paca. Lineage (NCBI taxonomy): Eukaryota > Metazoa > Chordata > Mammalia > Rodentia > Cuniculidae > Cuniculus > Cuniculus paca. Next base: position 30,227 of record RJWT010003494.1, on the reverse strand, counting down.
TCAAATTCAAACAATTCATAAATAACTCAGATATTCAAAATAAACATGTCTGAACCCAAACACCATTCTTTTTAACACAAAAAACTTAACAAAAATATTTTCATAAAAACTAAGTTAACTCTGGATGTTGACTATTTAGTCTAACCTATACTATTTATCAAAGCCAGAAAGGAAGAATAAGGAAATGATAAATATGATATTGCTTCATGTTTCAGAAGCATGTGTAACTTTAAAAATCATTATAAATTGAGATATAGATTAATACAAGCTACTTACTTTGCATTTAAAAAACTTCAACATTCATTATCAATTTTACCACCTATAGTAACGACAGTCAGGTACCATTACCAGAGATCACTTTTTTTAAGTGATTCTATAAAAACTAGTCATCTGCTCCCTACATTTCTAGTCACATGGGAATTAATATCAGCACTCTACCTTAAATGTGACCTAGAAAAAAGTATCATAGCACATCATTAGACTAATAAATCAAAGCCCCATAAAATTTGAAGAAAGTGTTTGAAATGAGACAAACAGAACTGTGAATTCTAACAGAAGTTTTTCTAGAAAAAGTATCTTCCTCATTAGAACTCTAAATATCACTGTTACCTATTTACAAAACAATGCAAGGGGCAATTCCATTTGAGGTCTACCTCACCTGCATTTTAAATTAGGAGAGCATATTTTTACATCTTATTGCTTCACGTGTTTGAGTTTGTCTTTATTGTTTATTACGAATTTTCTCGAATGCCTGAAAGGAAATGCTTTCCATTTTAGAAAATGTCTGGGGTTGCTTCGCTGTGTGTGTGATAAGGCACTACATAAATCTAAGTTGCTGTTGTTGTTAATGGGGTCTCGTCTCAGAAAACATCATTGTATGAGTGGCTTTTATGCTGAGGCAGCCAAGAGGCGGAGGGAAGTGGAGATTTTACTCCTGCTTTAAAAGGAAATAATCAGTCTGCAGGTGGCTGCATAGTGGGGTAAGCAAATGGGACTAAGTGTAGAACATGGTTTTCTGCACAGAATAACACCAAACAAGAATGAAGCAGATAAAGATCTTTTATACAAACTGTGTTCCGAAGAAAAGCTCTGGGTTCCTAACTCGTCATGTTTATGCAGGAAAATCATGGCATGCTTAAAATTACATTTTTCTCCACAGGAACTTTTTACTCTAATGTCAAACAGGAGCAGCATATGATGTTAACATTTCTATTCCCCCACAGCATCGTAAACCAATTCAGAGTCTGTGTTAGGTTGTAAGAGGCCAAAATCAATCCACGATCTTTGATGCTACACTCTGGAACCTGTGATCACAGTCGATCATTTCTTACCAAACTGTCACTCCATGGTCTACAGTTAATATCTATTTTTATTTAGCTTCAAGTAGAAAATGAGTTCTTGAAAAGAGGAAGAAATTTAAAGCAGTGTTGAATTAGCCTGAAAAAGATTATTATTTCAGAGTTTTCCCATTCTCTTTATTCATCTCAGCTTTAGTGGACAGTTGAAAAATTTTGGCACACCCTATGGAATTTAGGGGGAAAAAACGCGGCTGCAAGTCTGTGGTACAATGAAATCAGGATAATTTCATCTCAGTCTGATTTTCAAAGATAAGTACTTTCTTGAAAAACACTGCCAGGTACCACCGCTTGCCAAGGGGAAAGGAGGAGATGCTGAAATCCGTTTCAAAATACCCCCTGCGTGTGCTTGGAAAAAAGTATTAGCTATGACAAAGGTGTTCGCTGTTGTAAGATGCGCAGCCGCTTAGCTTGGCTTCGCAGCATCTATTCCCTGTTCTTGTCGCCTACTCTAATGTGAGGAGGTAGCTGAGTGGCCTCCAGGATAACCATATTGCAGGACAAAAGAGAGAAGATGGGATGGAAGAGCTCCAATTTTAGCCCAGTGGAGGCTGTGTACTGCTGCCAAAGATAACAGAGTAGCATCAAAGGCTGCGTGGGACAGCTGCACTGGCAGGGAGCTACAAAGGCAAGAGAGAGGGGAGAGGTGCAGGAAAGACAGAGAGAGAGAGAGAGAGAGAGAGAGAGAGAGAGAGAGAGAGAGAGAATGCAGCAAGGGGGAGGAAAAAATACAAACTATGGAAGAAGGAACGGGCAAGCACATTGTGAGAGAGCAGAGAACAAGGTTGCCTGACTAATTTGAAAGGTTCTAAAAACAAAGAAATGATCCCAACAAATTGGTCATGAATAGAGGTTTCTTCTCAAGCATTTGTGCGGGCAGCCATCTGCTGTTGGTCTGAATTTCCTTTGGGGCTTTCTTGTTAAATACGTCAACTCCCAAGACAACAATTACAAAAGTAAATGAGAATTCCCTGCTGACAACGAATCAATTCTGACTTCATTAGGGAGTTTGTAGGAATGTGGAAGGATGCAGAGGTGGTGGTGGTGGTGGTGGTGGTGGTGGTGGTGTGTGTGTGTGTGTGTGTGTGTGTGTTCTAAGGAGATGCCTGAATGTGCCATGGGACTCATCAGTTACGAAATATCAAGTGAGCTGATGGAAAGCTGTAAGGTGCAACAGTTGACCAATAGCAGTGATTCTCCACCAGGGGCGATTTTTGCCTCCCAAGAAAGGTTGGATGTGTCTGGAGATGCTCTAATTTTCATGAGTGGAGTGTGGAACACACATGCAGAGGTCAGAGGATAAAGATACTGCTCAACACCTATGATGCACAGAGCAGCACAAAAGATCACCCACTCCAGATCAACAGTTCACGGGGCATGAGAACCCTGGCTGTGTCCTCCCAAAGATAGATCTGTGTTCAGATCGAGATTTTATGCTTGCTAGATTGTGTGACCTTGCATGAGTTATTTCAGTGTTTTGTATTTTATTTTTTTCCATTGGTAAAATGGGGACACTACTATTTTTCAGCATGGTGTACATAAGAATTAAATGAGATTCCAAAAGAGTTAAGGCATATTATGCACATGGACCAACTCCCCACAATGAATATGGTCAAAGATATACTAGAAAAAATAAAACAATTAAAAAATAAAATATAATTAAATGAGATTCGGAATATTTTAAAAGAACAAAAACTAAACAAATTCTAGATTATATTCAACAGATGTTATTTCCTTTTACTTTTCTCCCAGGATATAAATCTGGAGCTAAGTAGAACAAAACAATAACAAAGAACGAATAAGATATAGTCTATTTTCTTCAACTCTGTATATGGAAGTTGGTATCCTTTTCATAGCACATAAAAACTCAAGCAAACAAATAAATATAAGTAAAATAAATTTCTCTGGGAATTGAATGGGGAAATTTTTTTCTTGCTTGTATATATTAACCAGTAAAGCATAATGTTTTAACTGTTTAACATTTAAATTACCTGTTTTAAAGGCTTTCTCTTTACTAATATTCCCATGTATAAGAACAGTTTCCTTTTATTCATGATTGCTCATACATGTAATGGATTTATCGTGTATTTCTGATGGAAGCACAGTTTTTGCAAATCAATGATGATAGCTCAAATGAGAACAGGCACAGGTAGGTAGTTACTCAGAGCTTCCTAGAGCAAAGTAGAAAAGTGAACAGCACTTGCATTTGGCAAAGATTCAAAACCAGGAGTAGGAAAGGTTTTTTGTAGAAATAAGAGATGCTTGCAGATATTCCTTGACTAGAGGCATTGGCAGTGGAAAGCTGGAAGCTTGCTAACTACAAGTAGGGCATCCCGTGAAACTGGGTAAGGGAAATATATTTAGCTTTCTCTGGCTGGTCCTCATTTGGAAGCAGGAACACAAATCTCAGAAGCTTCCACTTATTAATCGGACCCTGATGGCTTTGAGACTGAAGGCTACAGGGATTGGGCCTTAGTTTCCAGAGATAGTTGTTGAAGGTTGTTAAATAGTATTTTAATAAATAATCTAACTGTTGCACATTTGTACATTCAGTTGTTCAGGCTCCTTGAGGAGAGCGACCATGTTTGCCCTGTTGTACTTGCAAAGCTGAGTTCAACAAGTAAAAAGCAACGGTGAATAAGATAAAACAAATGAAGGCCTAACAGTGAAGGGCTTGAACTACAAATTATATTCCTTCCATTCTTCCTCATTATAGAGTAATTGTAGATTGGGGTAACAGTTGAAAAATCAAAATAAAAGTAGCCTTTTCCATATCCAAAGTCATATGGATCTAAAAATGTGCTCATTCCAGGCAATAAAGATTTACTGAACACAAATACCATCCTATGTGTACAAAAATTTCAAATTTCATTGAGGGACATAGATTTCATGACAAAATAATTATAGGTTTTTGCTCTTGTTTGTGGCAGTGTTCAGACTAGATTTTATTTCAAATCTCAGAGCATGGAGGGCAACTCCAAACAGGGTCCAATAATCACTCTATTTTGTCAGAACAGATCATCCAGAAGGATACCGGGTCTTCACGTGAGTAGGGGTCAATGCATATGTATGAAATTGCTTAAATTTTAGGAAACACAAAGCAGAAAGTAAACTCAAACAGTCATCAGAATTCACACAAAAGGGGTTGGAAATAGTTTGTGTTCCTCCCAACCAAAAAGGAAAGACCTCACAACACATGAAGAATTGAATAGCATGGTGAGAGGATTCCCTAACAGCACAAAAAGCACATATTCAGAAAAAAAAAGTGGATATATTGGATCTCATCAAAATTTAATATATTTTCTTTTCAAATGATACTGTAATAAAATATAAATAAAACCCAGAGACTGAAAACAAGTGTTTGCAAAAACAAGTACCCTACTGAAGACCTGTACCTAGAATACATAAAGAAATCCTACATTACAATAATAAAAAGACCAATAATCTCCCTCCCAAAATATTGCAAACTTTCTCAAAGAAGATACGTGAACAGCAAATAAGCACACTTTTCAAAGAAAGTTTCTCAACATCATTTCTCATTTACATAAGGCAAAATAAAATCTAACTAAAATACATCTACCTACTTATTAGAATGGGCAAATTTAAAATGTCTGCTCACCCAATGTCAGCAAGGAGGAAGACACTGGAATTTTCATACACAGTTGTTGAGAATATAAAATGGTACCATTATTTTTAAAATGACTTGAATATTTTAAGGAATTTAATCATGTGCCTGTAAAATGAGCTCGTCATTCCACAATTGTGCAAGGGGAAGCTAAGCAAATGATCACACAATGGCTTGTACACAATATTGATTAATGTTGCGTGCATGCTAGTTTTATCAATGATTATATTAATAACTTGTGGCATAGCCATACAACATGAATTCCACTCAGCAAATAAAAGAACCTACCATTGTGTGTAGCAACATAGGTGACACTCCAGATAACTGCAGTGCTTGAAATTAGCCAGACAAAAAATTATTCGTATGCTTCTATGTATGAGAAGTATATTTTAAAATACAAAGCAACCTATTGTGAAAGAAACCAGATCAGTGCTTTTCTAGGAAAAAAGTGTGTGTGTTTGCATGTGGGTATTATACCAGAACAAGAGGAAATTTTTGAGAAAGATGGATATATATTGATTGTAGTGACGGTTTCATGTGTGCATGTGCATATATATATACTGTGTGTATGTCAAGACTTAGAGAACTTTATACATCAAGTATGTGCACTATATTATACATCAACTATAGTTTTACAAAGCTGAAGAGGCATTTATCAAGTAAAATAAGTGCAATAGTTGAGATCAGTAAACTATGGTTTTGGAAGTCTCACACTAAAGTAGGGTGACGGGATGGGCATGCTTGTGCGGGAAGAAAGGTGTGATACAAGCCTTTAAGGACAAGCAGAGCATAACTGGATACAAGAATGGAAGAAGCATTCCTGGTAAATGATACAAAAGGTCACTGATATAATACACAAGAGTCAATTTTGAGTAACTAAGAAAAAATTGACAAATGAGACTGAAGTGGTAAAGCGTGTTTTGGTTACATTTCTCTCATTGTTGAGACAAAATACCTGATGCCCAAAGTGAAGGAAGGAGAGGTTTATTTCTTATAGTTTTGGGGGTTTCAGTCCACACTCAGCTGGTTCCAAGGCAGGGTGGTGTGGCTGTAGGGGAGTCGCTCATGGTGGCTGCAAGCAGCAAGAGCCCACCGTGCAAAAGAGCAAAAAACCCGCCTCCTTCCCTCCCTTACATTGTATGTTGGCTCCACCCCTGGGCGGGTGCAGAACTCACACCACCAATCCCAGCACTAGACAACGAATCAATCACAAACAGCTGCTTCCATGACTAAGTGAGGTGGGGGGGGCACCTATATACAAACCATAACAAGTGGGTTCAGTTCTTAGATGGGTGTCATGCACACAGTTTGCATTTTAGATGGGAACAGTGCACTGAGGGTTCCAACAACAGAAGGACTGGATCAGGCTTGTTTTTGAGAAAGCTCACGATGCTACTAATGAAAGGAGGAAAGCTACGAAATCAAGAGAATGGCTGCCTGGATTGAAATGCTGTCTTTTCAAATGATCCTGTTAAGAAAACAAAATGAAAACAAGCCAGAGATTGTGAATTGGAAGGAAAATGACATTACTTTTTAGACATTGGGGTGGAATGAGTTTGGCTATAAAAAGAAGGAAGGAGGAATGTCAAGAGAAAAGTTGAACTATTTTGAATTCCCCCCAAAGCAGTCCAGTATTTTTCTTTATATTCTACAGCTCTAGTGGTCAATTCTGCTCTTTTAAATTTCCAAAATTATTAAAAGATGGGTAAAAATTGGATGGGTATGTGCATATTATTTTGCAGGCCAGATTTTCTGTAAGATTTTCTTCTTTGTAAGACCCAAAAAGACACTATTTAACTATGTTCAATTTTTCATTTATACTATTAACCTCCTCCATTTAAACAACAAATTCTTTGACACTAGAGTTGGTGGTTTTCCCAGCACTTAATTCCCAGGAAATATTATCACTCATAAAGTACAATGTCAGTAAATGATTGTTATTCCTTAGCAAAAATCAGAAATTTAGCTGTTCCTAATTGTGAGTGTTCAGCTACTTTTATTCTTTATGAAACAGTTTGTATTTCTGAATTCTCCTTGATTTTATAAGATTATTTCGTACTAACTTTACTTATCTTTTTTATTTTTACAAATTTATATATTCTTGTCTGTTCAAGTGATAAAATCAGCAAGCTAAATAAATATGTTATCTGTTTCAGTAATCAGAGAATTTATAACTGGATTTATAACAACATCTGCAATATTTGAAATATTTCTGTATATAATTAAATAAACAGAGGATTGATTTATTGTGAGTGGCATATGATTTTCAGAACTAAGAAAAACTTTTAACAGCATGAATAAATATGAACTCAAATGAAATATTTCAAAATTAAAAATTATAAATAATATGCAAAATTAAATTTGAGTTTTAGAAAAGGTTGAATATAGATAGTCTTACTATCATCAATTTTGGTATGAATTTGTGTTTATGGTTTGTAGAATTTTTATGCAATGAATAAATTTAAGTAACTTTACTTACATGTATTAAGTATATGAATAATGAAGTCAATTTTATAAATTTATCATGTTTGTATTTAATAAAGGAAAAAGTTAAATTATTTAAAGTAAACAAACTTTGCAGTATTAATCCCTTTTAATAGCTAGCATAAACAGCAAATATTAATGTGTAGGTATTTTTATTTTTGAGAAAAATCTCTGTCTTATTAAAAACAGTAGGTGTTTTATGTATAAAAAGTAATTTAACATTTGACAATGACAAATATATGTCTCTATACTTATACAGAATCAGTTACCTACTTATACATCCACTTATCTAGCTATCATCTATCTATCATATTATAACACTGCAAATTACTCATATCCTGAAAACAGAAGGCTTTGCCAAAACCTACCTGGAAATTTGGAACAAGTGTACATTTAGTTTAGACTTTCCCAGTTAGCACTACCGTCCCAATATTTTGTGTGTCGGCTTTTTTAAAATTGGTCAAATCTAGAACATTACTATATCTTTGTCTGTCCTTGGTAGTTTCTCCCAATGCCTAGGATCTGATAGCCTTTTATTTTCTATGTGTGTATTAGTAGCTCTGTTTCAATAACAAACTAAAATGCTCTCCAGGCAACTTCAATATCCTATGGGAAACATGGTCCAAGCAATCCATTTTCTGACACTTGTTTACACTTCCCTATCTCAGTGATAGAAAAAGTAACGTAGTATATAGATCTGTAAGTGATAGTTTCCCAGCCTGGTGTGCTTTCCAGTCTCAACATCACTCAGCAATATGGGTCAAAGAATTTATCCACGATGTCCTCTACATATAGACATAGTCCCAACTTAAATACATTTAGTGAAAATCAAAATGACACAGGTCTTAAGAATCCATAGAAAGACACTGCAGAATAGTGAGATGAAAAGTAACTCTTCAAAATCATTCCCTGAAGTATCAGTTCATCTGAACTGCAGAAAGTGATTCTTTTTAATTAATTTTTTTAAAAATTTTACTTTAAAGATAGAAAAAAAAAAGATAAACATAACAATGAAACCGAGTTTCAAAACAGGTTAGTTGAATGCTTACAATAGTTGATACATTATGTATTGTCTTCATAGTTGTTGTTCAGAGTATAAGATATAGGCATGATATCTTGTCCAAACAATATTATCACAAAACTTTGTTTTCAAGGAACTAAGAGAGGCTAGTTGTATAACTATCTTAACTATCTTGTGTATACATATATATTTTTCTTTACTAGTTATAGTGTGTGGTTACTCATGTGCTAGAAGACATCCTCAGAATCTAAAACAGAAAAAGACACTGAATGAAATTCAAAAAGATATAATCAGTGAATTGATAAGACTCAAGTTAGACAATTCAGTAACATGTGTATGATGGAATCTTATAAAACAGTGATAATAGAGTCAGATGACAATAACTGATTAAAGTAAACAAGTTAATATTTTCAGAATTATTTGTTTAGTGATGTTACACAAATCTCTAACCTAGAAAATACAAAGCATCTTTATAATCTAATCAGTTCAAAAGTTCTATTAACATAACAATCCAATCCTGTTCTTCACATGGTTTTGTTATTGAGAGCTTCTGTTGTCATGACAGCAAACTCATTTAGAAAAAGTAGCTGTTCACTTTTATAAAAAGATTCGTGGGTTAGTATATGGAAATAAAATATTTTGATTCTATAAAAATGGTTGTCATGCTACTATGAAAATAGCCTAGGCCATTCGCGGACTGTGGTGGGAGAGAGAATAAGAGAACAAGCCCTGCCTGGGAGACAGCGCCATGCACGGGCTGCTGCCAGAGTGAGGACAGCCAGACCCAAGGCTTTCCTCAAGAGTCAGTGCTTTTCGCAGATTGTCGGGGGAGAGAACAAGAGAATAAGCCATGCCAGAGAACCAGTGCCATGCATGGGCCACCACAGGCCGGGGGACATCCAGTTCCCACGCCTTCCAGCTCATGGGCTGGCAAACAAGAAATGCCAGTCCCCCCCAACACACACACACACTGTAAGCAACTGGCTGGTCCAGAGAAACATAGGCTGCGATGTCAGCTAATGAGGTGAAACGCAATTGGATGCCTGTGGTGTTTTTGGTGTTTCACTGACCTTGCAGGTTTAGGGCCAGTGGTCTGATCATGTGTTCAGAAGACAGTAGTGTGCAGTGTGGCATCTAGAGGGGATCTCCTTCAGGGGGTGGTAGGCAGTGTTGTTTTACTATAGTCTTGATTTGAAGTCCTGTATCATTTTCATTGTTTTGTTGGGTTGGGTTTTATTCTCTGTTGTTTTGTTTAATTATGTTATATCTGGTAACAGGGACAGCTATTTCAAAGATAGCAAGATATATTATGGTAGCCATTTTAGATTTACTATTCTCTTGTTTTGAAGTCTTTTATTGTATAAATTGTTTTGTTTTTATTGCTTCTATTCTATTCTGTTCTGTTTGATGTTTGCTATGTTCAAAGGTATCTGCAACTATTTTGAAGACAACAGAAGGCATTATGATTTTGTAATGTTTTGAAGTCCTGTATCACTTACACTGGTTTCTTTTTGATTGGTTTTATTGTTTCATTTTCCTTCATTTTATCCTCTTTAAAATTAAAATAAGAAAAAAGAAAATAGTCTATACACAATCCAAAGGAAAAGACTTTTAAGTAATAAATCACTTGATATTTACAGTGGAATCCAACTCATTAAGAAGCTTATGACAGGAATCTAAAATGGAAAATACAAAACAGAATTGCATGGACATTTATTAATTTGTAATATTATAGCTTAGTAATAAAGTTAATAATATGAGAGATAAGCACTGTCTTACATATGGCATATCTTCAACAATTTTCCATTAATAAATATAAGAAAATGCTTAACTTAAATCCTATTATTCTTTATACTTAGTTCACTGTTCTCATTCCTATTGAATTTATGAATGCATTTGTGCTATAAAACATATTTTAATCATTAACTAAGTTTGAACATAAGTTGTTTTATTTTTAATAAACACTAAAATTTTGACATGCACAACTTTGAAATGAAAAGGGACTGGGGATTTAGCTCAGCAGTGTAAGCACCTGCCTGGAAAGTATGAAGTGAGTTCAATACCTGATACAAAAAAAAAATTGAAATGAAAACTATATAGCAAGTAACTAACATAGTTTAGATTTAATATTTTTGTTTGACATCTCTGTCACTGAAACATACATTAACCTATTTTATTAATTGAGAACAAGATATTGATTAAAATATTAGAAGAACTATAGGGGTAAAAGTTGTGTAATGATGAGTTAATTTAGTTACTCACAAGTTACTCAGTATGAAAAAAAGAGTAACTTTTGCAGAAACTTGATGGATAAGGAATGTGGATGAAATAGCAGATAAATTATGCAAAACAATTAATTTCAAAAGTGGATATCTGCAAACATATATCATCTCTGTCAAAAGAGAAATAATGAATGTTTCCTAAGAACAGACTATTTGTATAAATGTTCTAGAAACTTTTTTGCATTAATTCTTAATTCTTACAAAAACTCTAGGCATTTGTCCTATCTGCTGTATTTTTTGGGGAGAGGTGGCTGCTAGATTTCTTGCAATTACTCTATGTTTCTTCTAGGTGACTTAAATTAATGGGGAGGGATTGAGTAGAGTAATACTTAGGCCTAAACTTATTTTTGGCACAAATTATTTCATATACAGCATTTTTCATTTTCCAATGGGTTAAAAACTATAAGCCACTTCTTTTTAGAATGCAATTCCTATATATTATCTCTGTATTTCGATATCCCTATGATGTATAATTTGAGGCATTTTAAAAAGCATTATTAAATGGTATTACTATAATTCAGTTTGAGGCACAGTGATATTTTTCATACCATCTCTGTGAGACATTGTGTGCTCATTAGAAAGGAAATATTCTGACATCAATACCTTTAGGCAGTTTGGTAGAAATAAATGCATTTGAATATGAGCCCCATAATAGACAATCATCCACATTTCAAGTTCAGAAAGAGGTAACGGCTCTCCTAAATAAAAGTGGGTATTTGTCAGAAGGCTTAAAAATCTACACTCTTCAAAAGTTACAACATACAGAAGCCTAGAAAAATAATCTGATATAATCCAAATAAACATTCCTTCGTGTCATATAACCTTTAATTATAATATGGCAACTGTAATTTCACCTAATTAGAAAAGGTGAAACCAATTTTGAATTGCAAATTATTCATTTTACGAAAGCATTTATGAAATTAAAATATCCTCAGACTGACAGACTCAGTCAGTACACTTTGAGGTACTCTGTGATGTGACATTTGATTAATCAGGGAGTCTTTCCCGAAGTCTCCTACATGGAATCATTCATCGATTTAGACGTTAGTAGGTAATAGTTTTCCAATGAAGATTTGAATTTTCGTGTGTGAGTTATTATTCTAACACTGTCTAATTTGCCTAAACTATTATTTATTTTCTCAATTGTAAATGAGGATCAGAATATCCACATTTCTGCAAAATAATAACTAAATGAGAAATTTTGTGCTTTGGCAAATTCACAATTTTACTAAGAGTAATTAAAATCTTTTTCACTTTTAAATTTTAGGATCTACACAGGCTAAAATGCCATTGGTTTAAATTATAAGTTTGCTCAATAAAAAGAAAATGAAACGAGCAAGTTTAAAAATGTTAATACCCCATGTCTTTAAAATGACTTGCTTGAGAAATACTACTTTGCTGGCAAATATTTAGTTAAACGAATATTTATTTTAAAATGCTGGTGCAAATACAACTGTTAAGTTTTCTGTTTAGAGTAGCAATTAAAGGATATTTTGAGATAGAATTGATATATCTGAGAGGAAAGTCTAAGATTCTTCACTTTAGGGTAGTCCAGGCATCAGTTTTAAGCTATGCTAAAACCTATCAAGAAGTTGTATTGCCCTACAATTAAATTTATTTAAAATGGATACACTGTACCTATCAAACTTTCAGTCTCCATATATGCAGGGCATTAAACAAATCATGAATTTACATAAAAATATTCTGTCTACAAACTCAATGTAATTTTTTTATTTGCTAGTGTATAAGTAAATTAAAACCATTATCAATGCAAAGATCATTAGATTTTAGCATGTGCAAATAACACTGACAAGCTAACCTTACTAGGATTTTTATCTTGTACTGTATTATCCCAGACTGCCGTAACAATGAATAAAACAAAGCACAAACAAGATAGCAAACAGCTCTTTGGTCTCCAAATTTTCTGTCTGTGGTCCCCCAAAATAGAGGGAAGATCTATGCAAAAGGTTGAGAAGCTTTAGTGAAACTCAATGTGTTAATTTTCAAAAGAATATATAAAAGTTCTCGTCAACGCTGTGAAGGGCATTTTGAGAGAATTCACAAGCACAAAGGAATATTGTGGGCATTTTACTATTTAAGAAGGGCTGTAACTTTAAAATTTTGAATTCCACATGGAGTTGGACAATGGCTGAAATAAAGAAATATAAAAATCTCTTACACCGTTCATTGATTCTTGCTGAAAATAGAATACCTTTCAAGGTTTGAACTTGAGGAATATCAAGAGACCAGGTGCGCTGCAACAGATAAATATAGAATAGTATCAAGTGACCTAAAGGATCAGTCTGATGCAGAAGGAACTACTCTTGACAGGTATTTCCAGATTCACAAGTTCTGGATAAGGATGTGGCAATGTTCCCAAGGAAAAGATTTGCAATATACATGGAAACAATTTTCAATAACATCCTGAAGTGCGTGAATTGTTGCTATTCATTCTACCTATTTACCAAGGAAACTTAGACACTAAGCAATGTCAGTCATTCTAAGATACTTTTTATTAAGTACGGGATGAGGGTTTATACAAGATTCACTAGACGATACTAATGACTTTTTTAATGAGCCAAAACAGAAATTAAATTGCTACAAAAATCAGTGAAAAAAATTGGTTAAACTTCAAACATGTTTTGTGTCATTGAACATAAAAAGAATTTGGTTTAACATTTAAAATTATTAACTAAGCAAATGTTTTTATATTTTGTAGGTATACAGCAACAAGTTCTCTTTACTTATTGATAGGTTTGAAACTGATGGCCTTGAGGGATTTCATTCTTACTTAAAATAGTAAATAGTAGAATCCTTTATTCCTATGTTCCTTGTAAGGATTGGTAAGTAGAAGTCACGCATTGACACAAGTTTACAACATTAATAATTTCATTTTCATTCTTAGTCACAATTTCATTTTATTCAACTCTACTGAAATTGTTTGAATAATACCTATTTTGGGGTGCACTGGAAAGAAGAAACATGAACTAATTTTTTGTGTGTGTTCCTAACATACATATTTTTCTTTGAGGTTGAACCCTTTTCATATAAACATTCTTTATTCATTTTGTCTCTGAGAATCTATAAATTTTTCTTACATAAAATAAAAAATGTAGTCATAATACCTAAGAACATGTGCATTTCCTACTGATGGCTAAGTTAGGATTTTTAATTATTTTGTAACCTTGAACAGATCTTTTTTTTGAATTATGTAACTGGTTTTCTTTGGCATTCCAATTGGCATGAAAATTAATTTAAGGTTTATTTATTCTTCACATACATGCACACACACACACACCCCTAGAGTAAACATAAGGAAATGAAACAAGTAAAATATTATGGAGAACAGAAAAGTCCTAACAAAGGTTATTCATATATCTGACTTTTGCCTTATTATTTTATGTAAACTATAGAGATATCATAGAATTCATATATGTGTCTTTCAGTGCAATCAGCTTTATTGCCAGTCTTGATACTCACAAACTCCAGTCTCTTGAGTTCATTGTTGGTTTTATGATTTATTATCTGGTTAAATTAGAGAAAATACTTGTATTCTCTGATCTTTTAGACTTCTGAGTCTGCCATGGGAATAATGATATCTAGCTAGTAGATCTTTATGATATCTAAGTTAACATGCACAACTTTTGTTTGTGCTATATGTGGAACATAGCATAAACTCCATAAATATGAAGAACTACTATTATGTGAGTTGAATCTCCCTAACAGACTAGAAACCACTTTTTTGATAATGTCAAGGACCATATTTATTGTTAGTCTGGTATTTTGCATATCTGTAAGGGATACTTAATATTTCATAGCAACAGTAATATTTCATAGGGCCAACATTATTCTCCGTCAACAAGTAATGAGAAACATCTTCAATATGAATAAATATGCTAGTCTAACTTCGTTTGAAGCTTTAACTGATATGATAAAGCACTTAGTTTGGGAAAAATTGAGTTAAACCCAACAAGATGAAAAGTACAAAAACTTGGAAACAGAAATAAGACTTTTAAAAGGAAGAAACATTGGGGTTGGGGATGTAGCTCATTGGCACAGTGACTGCCTGGCAAGCACAAGTTCCTCAGCTTCATTCCTGGTTCCAAAAAAAAAAAAAAAAAAGGTAAAACAGAAGAGAAATAAAAACTCATGGGTATTGATGGGTATTTGTGTAGTTCATGCCTCCACACTTAAAATAAACAAAAAAAAATGAAAATTTTCCTTTGAAATGCACTGAAACGAATTATATTCATAATAAAATATAATATTCCTTCAAAAAGTAATTAAATTTGGCTCTCTCAGCAAGTATATTTTAATGATTTTGAAACAGAAAACAAAGAAATTTTGTATGTTTGTGATATATAAGAATCACATTCACCTGGTAGAATAGGTACAGATACTCATTGCACTTTAATCTTTTTTTACTGACCCTCTCCTCCCTGCTCTCCTGTCCCCCACCCCACAAGATACCTTTCCAATTTCTGCAGTCTCCCTCTCAGTTGCTTATAACCTATTTTGTTTTGCTCTTTATTTATACTTGGAATTTCTCATTTAAGAGAAACCATGGGGTATTTAACCTTCTGCATCTGATTTATTTCACTTAACATGATAGCCTCAGCATGCATCCATTTTCCTGCAAATGACTATTTTACCCTCTCTCGTTGCTTGGTAGCACTGCACTGAGTACACGTGCCACATTTTCTTTATCTGTTTATTGGGCCTGTAGCTCACTTCCAAGGTTTAGCTATTGTGACTTGTGCTCTGTTATAAACATGAGTCTGCATATATCACTGTAATATGATGTCTTTAACTCTTCCAGGAAGATACCTAAAGAGGCTAAACCTATATCAAATGGAATTTCTATTGTTTATGGCTCTTTTTCTAATTTTTATTTTTATTAGTACATCTTTGTTGTACATAATTATTACATACATTACAAGGAGATTTTGCCTTATGTAATACATCTTAATTCTTTTCTAATCCCTTTTTTTAGTTTTTTAGAAATTATCATACCTAATTTCATAGTAGTTTTACTAGTCTACAACAATATACACATGTTTTTAAAGGTTATATCTGTTGTGTTGACATTACATTTATGTCTTCTTGGGGAATACTAGGAGAAATTTCAAATATCTATCTTTTGTCTCATTCTCCATTATGGAATTTAAAAAAAAATTTGACCACATTGTAATATTCATTTGAACAAATTGGTAATGGCAATGAATAGGCCATTTTATGTCTTAAACCAAAATCGCTTTTATTTCAAAACTTTTTTGAGCCCCTCCCACGTAACAGCCATGCCAGAAGTGACAGTGGCAAAGAGATACGACAGCATCTGCCTGTAAAAGAATCATAATATTTATACATGAGATATAATAAGTAACATAATCAGCAAATGCTAGATATGAAAGTTGTGAACAGAATTTTGTGTAGGAATTCTATACACAGAACCAAAGCAATGCCAGTTACGTACAAAATTTTCTTTTAAAAGATATTCAACAAGAATGTACTTTACTTATAGTCACAACAACATTACTAGCCTACAAATAAGGGGTGATGGGGTCAAGCAATCGTGAGATGTAAACTGTGAAGGTTTGCGATTTCTGCTCTGCTGAGGTGATGAATCAGCACTATAAATTTCCTGGCGTGAGTTTTAGCCTAGTTTTGTGCAGGTGAGCAAAAGCAGTGTGTAGTGCAGTTTTACAGCTATAGAGAATTCCTTTCAGATGGCAATGATGCATCCCTCAAAGTGAACCTGCAGTGTTCAGCCAGCTTAACCTACTTTGGAGACAGAGAGAGTTGCATGTACTTCTGAGGATACAGGCTTCGAGGTAACTTGAAAATTATCCTCCAACGAAAGTGACATTTTCCAGTATATTCTTAAATACTCAGAAGATTTAGGGAAAAGACAAAAGGGTGGTTATCATATCTAGAAAAAAAACGTGTCTCGAGTTATACATTTGCCACTGGCTGTCAGTCCAAGTATTGTAGAGTATTAGCGCAGGAATTACAAATTTTATAAACCTCTTTATGACTTCCAAAATCCCCAATTCCCAAGAGAGGCAATGAATACCGAAGATTTTTCCCAATAATCTTTCAAATATAGGGAAATATATGGATATCACCAAGAAATTACATACAATGTATACCTCAATTGCTGGTTTTTCCTTCTCATCACCTATTATTTCTCAAGTTGAATCTCATGAATAATTCAGGAGTGTGATTTAATCCAGTCCTGATTTCTAACAGGATATTAAAATTTTTCTGTTGTCTAATTGTACTTTACTCACATTAATAAAACGAGAGTGTTTACCTGTTTTTACTTATATTTTCTTGTTGTTTCGACAGATAGATGATAGATAGATGATATAGGTAGCTAATGTCCTAGATAGAGACAAAGTATGAGAAATATCTGTCACCTTTACAGTCAAAGAAAATCAGATATATTTGAACTAAATATCTGTTTTTGTATAATTTTAACTTCATTTCATATCTAATTTAATAATAAAGAAATTGCATGAGAATTTGAAAAAATGCAAATATATTATTAGATTAATTAAATTTTACATAAATGTATTACAAATATATTTCATAATTAGATTAACTACAGTGTGACCAACAGGTGGGAAACACAAAAGTTATGTCAACAAATAGTATTCAGTGTAAATATTTGTTATTTTATTATTTAAAGAATAATAATATCATTAGTGTACAATCCTTATGAGAAACATAGTGGTAGGAAATTTTTTGCAACAGATTGCATAAGACTAGCAACACTTTACCACAAACTAAGAACAAAACATTTAAAGAAGTTTCAGCCCAATGTATATTAGGAACACAGATACAAATATTCTTATAGAATGTAATGAAATCAAACACAACAACATATAAAAAGCTGTCAAACACAATCACAATGTAAAGTTTATCCCAGTAATGCAAATGGTTTTAACATTCAGGATTTGGTCAAGTTATCTTGACATATTTACCAACTTAAAAAATATCATTCTTAGGTAATATTTATAGACTAATGGAAACAATTGAAAAATCCTACATGATTCCTATTAAATTCTCAGCAATTTATGAATAAAAGGGGACATCCTTACTTTGATGAAGGGCGTCTAACATCAACATATCATGGATTAACTTCACATTTAATTGACTACTTTCTTCAGATTAAAAACAATTCCATTTTCACTAATTATTTTTAAAATCATACTAGTGAAAACAGAGTTTAAAGTCACCTGGCTTGAGAGAAGCTAAATGATCTTCTTTCAGAGATAGCACACTTGTCTATATAGAAAATTCAGTGAGGTATAGAAAAGTAAAACTTCTGAGGAAATATAGGTAAATTCATGACTATTCCAAAATACGGAAGTTAATTTCATCCCTATGCATTGCCAATAAAAAATTATAAATTAGAATTGTACAAAATCCAAGTGATAATAGGAAAAAACATGAAATTCTTATAGAAAATGTGCAAAATTTACATACTAAATGCCATAAAATATTGCTGAGAGAAATGAGAAAACTCCTAAATGGATGTAGAGGTAACAGAGGGCTGTAGCTTGTTCGTTGGTAGAAAGACTCAACAGGTCAAGATGCCATTTCTCAAGCTGATCTATAACTTTGATACTACTTCAATAAAATTCTAAACCTTCATTTGTAGAAATTGATAATTGATTCTAAAATGAAGATGATAGTGTGATTAGAAACAATAAAGTTGAAGGACAAAGAAACCTGAAAATGAAGACTTGTTTTAAATACCATACTTGTGCATTTCACATGAAAATCAACAAATAAATTAATGAAATAAAAAATATAGAGACTGGAAATATTCAAATGAATAAACTGACAACTTACTTTCAACAAATGTGCAATGGTTAGTGAAGAAGTAATAGTTTTTTCAACTAGTAGATATTCTTATTCCAAATAATAATTTAAATAAACTCGAGTTACTCCTTGTAGAGTCAATAAAAAATAACTCAAAATAATTTATTAAATCAGAAAATACAAAGCATCATTAACACATTTTACAATAACTTGTTCCAATTCTGAAACATGATATTTAAAACAGATATTTGCAAAGTTAGACTCCATAAAATGGTAACTCTTTTGTCTTTTGAAGGCACTGTTGAGTGAACAAGAATGAATAATTTTGGACTGGAGAACAATGTTTATAATATACATGTCTTGCAAGAGTTCTGTATCCAAAATACCCATGAACAATCAAAATCTAATAAAATCTTAATGAGGAAACCTATTTTAAAAATGGAACATAATTTTTGACTAGAGATTTCATCAAAGATACTTAGTTTTGTAGGAAAACATTTTAATTTTTGAAAAAGAATAAAAAGAAAGTTCATACATGACAATGACACACCATATATTAGGCTCCAAAGAAAGTGTATAAAAAAATATGAGTAAGGAAAAATAAGTCAAATGCAAAGTACTTTTCTGAATTATGCAGTAAAGATGTTAGCATTTTCTAATGGATTGAAAATGTCACTTTGTAATATAGAATATGTGAATTAAAAGTTTTATCTGGCTTTTAAGCCATTAGTGTGTATTTTTGTTTATAAAAATTGCACTCTTGTGAACTTTAAAAAATTGTTATACCAACCTAATGTTCTCTTTTTAAAAAAGATATTCTAATGCTTCTCTCTCAAATTTTTTGAGACAACTATTTGATAATTCCATGAAGTGTCAAGATCATATCCTTTTTGCATAGACTTTTGATTGTGCATGTTCTTAATTAATTTTCTCACATTAGTTGTCTCTAAATCAGCCACTATGCCTATATCTGGAACATAGTTGATGCTCAACAAATATGTTTGTTGACTAAATAAATCCTCAACATTTTGCTTTTCAAATATGTAGTTTGCAAGAATTCAATTTGACCAAATTATATGCCAAGTGATTCTTACATACTTTCCCATCAAAAGCTTGAGTTTCTAGTAGAGATGGATCTGAATTTAAGAACTCAGAAATTGATGCCAAGGATCTAAGGCGCTGTGTTTAGCCCTGGTTAGCAGTAAAGTAGGTTTCCAACCAAAGGTGATGACTCGAATCGTGTGTCATTTATGACGACAAGAGGGAGCCGGGGAATTTTGAATAGAATTTTTTTACAATTTAGGTTATTTTTATAATCCTTTGCTCTGTGCAGTTTTGGCTTTTGTTTTTACTTAACAAACACCTAACAGCGTGTACAATCCCAGTTCAACAATGACAAAGATCTCCAAGAATTGAGCGAATCCAAGTGAATTAATCTAGTCAACACTTTGTGCCTGAAGCTGTGAGTATTCTTTATTCAAGAAGAGTAGATCACAAAGACTCTTTGTGATATAGTCTTTCTTGTCAGAGTCAGCAGGACACCTCCTTAGATTCCTGTCCCTCACAACAGAACTACTGAGATGCAATTGAAAGGGCAGTGACTCAGTAGCTATTCAATCATAAACTGCCCCAGCACCAAACTATTTCAGATTTGGAATCTATTCTACATCGTTGGCTACCTTATCTTTGTTCTGTTCTCTGCAAGCATCTTCTACAGAATTACTGTGTATCTTTCAGAAAGTTCCATATAATTTTACTTAAGGTCACTATATTTTAGAAATATAATTGACAGACTAATAAACTGCATGTGCCTAGAATATACAATTTTAAAAGTTCTGTGGTATACTCCATAAAATCACCTCAGTACCCCAGATAGTGAAAATGTTAATCACTCCCAAATGTGGCTGCATGACTCTTTGCATTTTTCCTTCATCTTTCCCCAAATCTATTTCACTGGGTCCATTGATTTTTTTCTGCCATTATAGATTACTTTGCATGTATGCTAGATTATGTAAATGCAATATAAGCTAGCTGCTTTTTATGCCAGCATCCTAATAAGTATATTCTCTTCATTCGGACTTCTTTCAGCTATGACGACTGACAGAGATTCATCTGTATCTATTTTCCACATCGACTGCTTAGCTCTAGTGTTCAATCAATTTCATTATGTAAAGAAGTCACATTTTTATGTATTTACCCATTTTTTTTCTACCTTTGGCCTACAAAATGAAAACTGTGACAAAATTGTGTATAAGACTCTAAACATGACCTAGGTTTCTATGATCTCTTTTCCTTTGGTTTAAATATCTGATAGAATGGCTGAGTGTATGGTAGGTTTACATCGAACAGTTTAAGAAACTATTAAGGTGGGTGTTTTTTTTAACATTTTAGATATATTACTCTATAATGGTATGACGTTTATTTCCATAAGAATGTTTGTGAGGCCTAGTTTCTCCAAATACTTGCTAATATTTAGTATATTTCTGTTCAGTTTCCTCCATTCTAATAGGTGTTTTTTGCCCTGTGCCTCTATTTCACATTTCCTTAATGATTAATGATTTTAAATGTTTTTATAGGCTTATTTCTATGTGTACCTTTATCTTTAATTTGCAATGCCATATACAGACATGTAAACTTTATTTCTGTCATCAGAGAAGATACACCTAAATTGTATGATACAGCTAAATTGCATATTTCTTCTTCTGATGGTAATTTACATGAAAAAGAAAAATCCAGTTTGAATACAACTGTATGTTCCTTTCCCCATCCTCTCCCCATCCGGCCCTCAAGCCAGTGCATCATATGTTTGCTTGAGCATACGCCGTGGCCATCATTCCGCAGCTGGACTGTTTCTCTGCAAGTTCAGCATGACTTTCTTGATTCACAGTGGTTTTCTCACCATCTATGTCAGTCTCGTAATATGTAAGGCAGTTATTTAATATTAATCTCTTTCCAAAATAGCATGTGTGGGGCAGGATTTTACATCTTGCCAAAGACTCAAAGTCAAAACTGTTGAAAATCACTTTCCACCTCTGTTACAATTCAACACTGCAGTATGGAGCAGAGCATGAGAGATGACTCAGGGTCAGTGCCCAATGCAAACTCCAGAAAGTCCCAGAAGGACCACCCTTAACTGAGACTCTCAGCATGAGAAAGTCACATAAAGACAGGACCACACTGAAGCTTCTGTGGCTTTTTATTGATAGAACCAGAAAGCAAGGATAAAGGACAAAGGAAAGACGTCTATGCACAAAATCATGTAGACGTTACGGGAAGGACAAGGTAAGGCAGGATGATCCATTACATAACTGACCTTAGGACCGGCCTAACTAATAAATGGAAGTATGGGAAGGATTAAAGCCAGAGTATTCATTCCTCAAGGCGATGTGCTGTGATCCAGCTGGGACTTGTGGCCCTGTAGGCTGTCTTTTAATCTCTAACCATGCATTCTGGGAGGTTTTAGGGGTGTGGCTCCAAAAGTTTGTTAATTCTGCATGTCTTATATACACTTCTCTCTGGTCAACATCTTCACACACATCTTTTTTTTTTTTAATTCTTTTATTGAACATACAAAGCCATGTAAGTCCAAGAGAGAAAAACTTCCTGTTTAGGCTCACACTTTCATATTCAGGAGTGGATAAAATATATTGCTTTTTCTTTTATTATGAGCATACAGGAAAAGATATGTAGACAAGAAATGCAATACCTCCATCCCTGTCACAGGAAAAGCACTCCTTGGAACAGTACTTAATAATCTGCACACCCATCAAGTGGAAAAATTACTGACAAAGGCAGACTTCTGGTTTCGCTTATCTGGAAAACATCCTTTTAGACATTAGTTGGATTTCTGTGCAGGGTATTTGGATGAAAGTTTTATGAAGTTGCTAGGACTATGCAAACTAAGATTTATGTGGACAAGTTTTGAAATTTAATAAAACAGCAACCTGTTGCTATTTATTTTTAACAACACGTGTATATCTCTTTAATTCAAGTATGTAAACAGTTTAGGTACTTATGAATACAATTTTATCTTCTTTTAAAATTCTTTCTTCTCTGTTAACATTTTAGTTAGGCAGATGCACTTTTCTTTCAGTATGTTAAGAATATTATTCCAGTTTTTAGTGCCATTAACAGTTTCTGTTGAAATGATAGCTGTTAGTATTACTGCTATTATCTGAATGTAATGTATTAATTTTCCAATACCAATTCACCTCATATTTTCTCTTGCTTTCTTCTGGTACTTCACTAACACATATTACAACTTCTAAGCTTGTCTTCCACGTGTTCCTTTTCTTGTTTTGTGATTTTTTTTCCTTTTCCCCTAAGTTTCCATTTCAAATTCACAGCAATTTATAGAATAAAAAATAAATACATTGAACAAGATGCTTCACTAATGATATTCAACTATGTATAATAGATATTTTAATCTTTATCTTGAGTCCTAAATTATTGACTTTAACAATTTATGTGTACTACTGTATTTAACACATTTTTGTTAGAATGATGCATTATCCCCTTGATAATTAAAAATTATACTTAGCTTTAATCCTAAAGTTTCTTAACAAGAACATTTGAATATTTTGAAATGATCTGTATTTCATTCTTATTATTAGTTCTTTCATGAAATTTTGTTGGTTGTTTATTCACAATAATTTATGCTCTCGCACATTAGCTTTGTGTTGTCTCATCATCGAATAACTCATCCGTGCTGTGAACTCCTTGGTATAATCTGCCTCAGTCAGTTTGTTTTGGTTTTAGGGAAAGCAGTTCGCAAAGATCTTGCCCTGAAAGTCCGAAACTGTGGGAACAATGTGATACCTCGAGGTTGGAAGACCCAGCAATGCAAATCATGATGTCTGTATGAAGTATCCAGGGAGAGTTCAATGAAAGAGAACATTTTAACCTGTCACTTAGCAAGACATACTGACTAAAAATCCTACAATAAGGGCCCAGGAATACAGCTCAGCAGCACAAGTGCCTGCCTGGCAAGCACGAGGTCGTGAGTTCGATTCCCGATACAAAACAAAACGAAACAAAAACACATAAAGAGAATCCTGTACTACTTCTGATCCGAACAATCATTTAAATGAGAATTTCCAACGCTAGCTACTGAGAACAGAAAATGCAGGACTTATTCAAGGAGAATATAAAGTAGATTAGGCTACAGTTGTGTTAACACGTTTCATGGGGTGTGGATACATGGCTTATAGATAAAACTTAATAAAAATGTACTCAGAGCCCTGGAAATTGAATTGTGGGACACTATGCTTTTTTAGGCCCTCAGTCCATTCTGTATTCTATTATCAGAATTCATTTCTACATATAGATTTCCTGTTAAAGTATTTGTAGTTTCCTTCATTTTTCATAGTGAACTATAATTTGAACTCTCAGTTTTAAAACATATTTTTTACCTTCTCCATATTTTTAATTAGTTATCTCAGGCTCATTATTTATTCTCCATTCAATAACTGTAGTCAGAAATCTACTTGCGTTGTTTCTCAGCACCACACGAATATAAATAATTAATTTTGGAAGAAAAGAACTGTACTAAGAGTATCATGAAGAAAATTACAGGACTATCCAGTGACAAGCTGGACAGGGGAACTGGGTTCACAAAAACCACCATTGGCTATTTCAAGCATCACCTCAATTTCAAAACAAAGAAGACTTTCATTCACTGGAATAAGTAAAATGATAGTATATAAGAGAAAACTGCTTGCACACAAGTCAGATGGTACTTTATGAATCAACCATGTACTTTTTCCGTCCTCTTCCTACCACTTAATATATGTAACAGGTCCCTGTGAGAAAAATGCAGAGATAAGCAATACTTATCCTACACTTCTCAGGAATAAAATAGTATGTGTGGGCAAAGGATGAATCCTGTAGCACAGGGGATTGTAATTAATGCACTTTGCCTGGTGAGTGTTAACGAAAGAAGCAGGAGAATAGAAAGCAGAGATGAATACTGATAAGTAGCATAGATTAAACCTGGACGATTACTAAAGATCTGAACATAGATTGTTTATATATTCACATACAAGCTGTTTATAATTTAAGAAGACAAATAGCTTTCAAACTTGCAAGGCATCAGCCACTAAACTACTAAATTATGCTTCTTGAAAAGCAATTGCTAAAAGCATACTATAGCCCACTGAGAAATTAATCAAAATTAATTTCTAGGCAACCCAGTTCTTTAGGACTAAGTCATCTGTTCATTTATGCAAATTCATGGGGGATTCTCCACACTTCTCTACAGTTCTCATTTGGGGCAGCTGCCTCTTCTCTGGGACTCTGGTCTTCAAATTCGAACAGCTTTATCTTCTCTGGAATCAAGATCTATTTTCATAAACAGGTTGGTTAGTTCCAACTGGGTTTCTCCTCCTTTCCTCAGGCTTAAGTTGGGTCAATCTTGGAGCTTTGTCTGTTTTTCTTTCTCAGTGTAACTGTTTCTTCATAGCTTGATGATCAAAATTTGAATGCTATTGCTCTTTTTTCATTGTTTAAAATGAGAAGTAAGGAATTCTGATCACATCCTAACTAGAAACCAGCTATATATTCTTTCAAATGAATATGTACATGTAAAATGGATAGGATTCATATCAGTCATCAATCATATCCACTATATTGAAAAATAAAAGGTAGGATTGAGATAGGTAACTGTCAACAACCTTTCTGCTTATCATTTGTTCTTTTTGTTCATTTCACAGAAAGCCTTAAAATATCTATGTGTATAGAAAATATGACCATCTAGTAAGCTAAAATCAATACAAGTAAACAGTAAAAGGCAGGATGGGCTCATTTATTGATCATTAATAGAAATGATGTATAACAGTTTCCTAATTTAGTATCACATTCATTTTTTACTATCATGAATCACAATTTCTAAATGTTACAACATGTAGTTTAGTTTCCATGATATGAAATGGTGAATATAACCTGCTTTCAAAATAATTAAAAATTGTATCAGATTGAGCATGTGGCTAACCATTCTTATCTTTACAGCAAATATATTAAATCCTTCTCTTATACTTTATCAGCAGAAGCTCAAGAATATCATTCGGTTGGCATCAGTAAAGCCTCCTGATTTAAATGCCTTCTGGAATAGTTTTTCTGGATTTTCTTCATTTACTCATATATTTTGCTCATAAATGTTATTTCTTAATGATAGCAGTTTTTAAACCATTAAAAAAACTGATGTTAGAAGGATGAATAAGGCCATTATTTCATGGTCTAGTAGAGGAGAAGAAAAATATTAAATATTAAAAGTCAATAAGTTTCATTATTACTTTTCCATTAGTGTGGCAAAATATAAATCTTTTTCATCGATAATCAATTCACATTTGTAGGCAAAGGAATATATATTTGACAATCCTAAATTCATATTTGCACCCAATGGACTAGGCATTAGATAATCCTTAAGGATAATTGCTTTGTTTCATATGATTTACCTGATGATGAGGGATATGCAGTCTGACTTTAGGAAAAGTAGCAAACTCAGTTACGGGTTTTCTGACTGAGACAGTGTCTTGAGAAATATTCTCACACATGTAGTGAAGTGGAAAATTGAGACGATTCACTAGACAATTGAAGTTGTCATTTAGGGTTGCATTACTGAGACAATTGCCTTAATTCTCTATTTCACTTTGTATTCTAAAGCATCTTTTTACTAGCATTAGAGTTGTGAGTACCTGTGGCTGTGTGCAGTGTTGTGTTTAAGTGAAGATTTAGTATGGATATATACATTTTGTCAAGAGATTCTAAAGTCATACAGGAGTGGAAAGTAATCTTATGTTGTAAGTCTTTGCGTTGTCCTCACATCAAGTATACCATTATGATCAGACCTTTAAGTCTTCAGTGAAAAATAAACTGACCTATTATTTTTGTCAGAACACCATCTGAACAAAAAGAGCAAGTTAGTAGAAAAATGTGAATGCTCATGTACCAAGACTCCTAAGTGTCTACCATTGTGAAATTTCTTGATTCTTGTCTTTATTATCTGTATGTTTGCTGTATTATGTTAATTCTGGTCCCCCACTTCAAAGTTACAATATAGATACCTGAGCTTTCAAATTTATGAGTGCCAAAAATTGTGAAAAAGATGAACAAAAAGGTCTGCATGATCAAAGTAAAGATTAGAAATTAGAGAACTTCTTCAAGGAATAATTCTCACCTTGAATCATGCAGGAAATAAAAATCAATGAAATAAT
Organism: Cuniculus paca; assembly: GCA_004365215.1. Classification (NCBI taxonomy): domain Eukaryota; kingdom Metazoa; phylum Chordata; class Mammalia; order Rodentia; family Cuniculidae; genus Cuniculus; species Cuniculus paca. The sequence goes on along the minus strand of RJWT010003494.1, from coordinate 3,420 downwards.
GAGACACAATCTTGCGAGTCTTCCTCTAATTACTTGTGTCTTAATAAATACCACATTCCATTCATTAAAAAAACCTTCATCCAAAAATATTAACTACATCTTCACCATGCCATTTTGATCAAAAGTTTCACTTTACCAAAGCATGAAAAATGCATGTGAAACAAATGAAATTATGAAAAAAATTGTTATTGTATATAAATTAATATGTTTTTATCTCTGCACTGGAAAAACTGAATTTTAGTACAATTTTTAAAAATTAACTTTAGCTGGGGATTTAGCTCAGTGGCTTAAGTACCTGCCTGGCAAGCGTGAGATCATGAGTTCAATCCCCATTGCCACCAAAAAAAAAGTTAATTTTATTGGTTCAACTTAGATGGACATGATGGCCATATTCATCACAGGGAACTTATACCTATACCTGATATCTCTTGATTCCACTTCTTTTTCCCATTCCCTCTCCCTCACTTCAACTTCTCTTCCTCTCATTATTTACAAAACTTTTGTTTCCCTTTTATACTTTTGTTCTCATTTTTTTCTTTTCCCTTCTTTACTTTCCCATTCCCTTTCCCTAGTTCTCCTTCCAATTTGAACATTTTCTTTCTATTTCACAATATCTAATTAGATATTTTGATCCTTATTTACATTTTTAGTTTGTAAAACCAGTGAAAGAATGGGATATTTATACACATGTGTCCAATGTATTTCACTTAAGAGTATAATCTCAAATTGTATCCATTTGCCTATAAATGTCTGAAGTTAAGCCTTCTTTGTGGTTGAGTAGTACTCCATTGCGTAAAACACTACATCTTCTTTATCCATTCATCAGTTGATGGACATCTGGGTTGTTTCCAAGATTTAGCAATCACGAACTGTGCACTATAACCACAGGTGTGTATATACTGCTGGGGTGTGATGCTTTTAATTCTTTCAGGAAGATACCAAGAAAGTGAATAACTGGGTCAAATGAGACCCCTAGTGTTAGATTTTGAGGAATCTCCACACTGATTTCTACAATGGGTGTCCCAGGTTACACTCCCACCCACAGTGGAGAAGGGTCCCTTTTTCCTCATAGCCCCTCCCACATTTATTATTGGTAGATTTCTTGTTAATAACCATTCTTTGTGGAGTAAGATGGTGTCTCAGCATTGTTTTAATTTGCATCTCTCAAATGACCAGTGATGTTGAACATTTTTATATATATTTATTTGCCATTTGTACTTCTGTATCTGAGAAGTGTGTATTCATCTCAGATGCCCACTTTCTGATAGGGTCTTTAAATTTGGGGATGTCTTATTTTTTTCAGTTCTTTATATAGTCTAGATATTAGTCCTTTGACTGAGGAACACCTGGCTATAACTTTTTCCCACTCTGTGTGTTGTCACCTGACTCTAGTTTTTATTTCTTTTGTTGTACAAAGCTTTTTAATAAGATGAGATACCAGTTTTTGATTCTTTGGATATGAACGGGTTTTTCCCATTTGTCAAAGATAAGTTGGGTCAGTGTGTCTGGAGTTATTCCTGCATCTTCTAATCTGTTCCATTGATCCTTGGTCTGTTTTTTTCCCCAATACCATGCTGTTCTTGTCACAGTAGCTTTGTAGCATAATTTCAAGTCAAGGATTGTGATGCTCCCTGCCTTGCATTTGTTCCCCAGAATTATTTTTGCTGTTCTACTTCTCATTCCAAATGAATTTTAGGAATGTTTTCTCTAGTTCTATGAAATATACTAATGATATTTTAATTGGAGTTACATTAAATCTGTATAACAATTTTGGTAGTGTGGCTATTCTCACTATTTTGGTTCTTACTAGCCAAGAACAAGGACCATATTTCCATTTTCTGTTACCCTCTTCCAACTCCTTTTCAAAGTACTGTAGTTTTCAAGGTAAAGATCTTTTACTTTCTTTGTTAAATTGATTTCTAAGTGTTTCATTTTTTTCAATGTTATTGTGAAATTATTGTTTCCCTAATTTCTCTTTCAGTGAGTTTTTCATTTGTGTACAGAAATACTATTTTTTTTGCTAATTAAGTTTATTGGTACATTTTAAATATACGTAAAGATCACTTTCATCCTAGGGATTTTCTATGTGTAAAAAGAATCAAACATTCTGCACTGACTTCTGTGAACAGGTCGTTTATGGCATTTGCACTGTCTCCTGCTTTCTTATTAACTCCAATCAATCTTATCCTGTTCTCCTTCGGGGAACTTCTCAGAATGGCGATTCCTGATCTACACTCAGGCGACATCCCCACAGGCAGCCCTTTGGACTCCAGAACCATTTTATAAAGTCTTGTATCTATGATCTGCTTCATCTACAAGCTTGTTTTTTCAGATTGACTTTGGTATCAGGATGTATATCCCTCCCTTTCTTCCAATTACCTGTGCTTTAGTTGATTCTCTCTGGGTAGCTCCAAAGTGGATCCTTCTCTAGTCATCCATGTTTATTTCCTCCTTTTTTAGACAGAATTTCACTATATTCAGGCTGTCCTTTAACTCACTATGTAGCCCAGGCTGACCTTGAACTCACAGAGATCCTCCTGTCTCAGCCACTCAAGTACTGGGATTACAGTCATGTGTTCATTGATGCACTCAATGACAATATTCTTGAAGTATTAAATTTTCTTTAAAAATGTTTATTTAAAATATGAGTTTTCCCTTAAGTAGATATAAATAAAAAATGCATAGTAATATACATAGTATATTATCAATCACATTATTAAAATTCATATAAATAATAACAGTATTATTCATATATAAATCCTTCCCTTAATGATAGTTTTTTCCCTCTTAAGAATTAAGTAATAATCTCTTTTATTTAAATCTGTATATAAATTTTTGTCTATGTATGTCTCTGTGTGTTTGCAATATTTAACCTGTTACTTGGTTATTTATTTAGGTCCTAAAATTAATAAGTAGGAGAAAACACACTGTTCATTCTGCTAGTTTCTGAATCATTATAAGAATTTTTAAAGGAGGCAATATACAGAATAAAAAAAGTTAATATATGGAAGTACACTTACCAACCTCTGAAATTCATGTGCAATTTACTATTGATTTCTCTTAGTGATAAAGGACTGTTGAGTGAGAACACAAAATAAATTTTAAAATAGTCTACACAATTTATAATACTACTGAATATCTGCATTATGATGCATCTTGTAATTTTTCTAGTAACACATTTCTTAAGAATAAGAAAACAAATGAAGAAAAATTCAAAATGTAATGCAATATCTATGTTCTCATTTCACATAAATTTCAGATTTTCATGAGTTTGTTCTTTCTCTTCCTTCTCCTCCTCCCCCTCTCCTCCTTCTGTCTTCTTCCTCCTCCTTCTCCTCCTCCTTCTTCTCCTCCTGCTCCTCCTTCTCTTCCTCTTCTTCTTCTTCTTCTTCTTCTTCTTCTTCTTCTTCTTCTTCTTCT
>RJWT010003493.1:0-29563 GCA_004365215.1 Cuniculus paca | reverse complement strand
CCAGAAGGAGATCCTGGAGAGGACGCGCGCCGAGATCGACACTGTGTGCAGACACAACTACGAAGTGAACATCTTCCCGCTGACCCAGCGGTGGCGAGGTGAGGCCCCCTCCGTCGAGAGACCCCACCAAGAGCGAGGCCAAGGCCTCGGGGACCTGGGTTACTGAGGGGAGCAGACCGGGCGAGGGGAGGATAGGGCGGGTAGGGGCTTCCTCTGTGGCCTCCTCTGCTGCCTTCCCTCTGGGCACGTCCTCCTGGGTCCTCTCTGCTGCCCTCTGCCCAATGCCCCGCCTGCCCCCTCCTCCGGGGCTATGATATGAGCTCAGTAAAGCTTTTTTAAAACTAATGCAGTGTGCACTCAGCTACCCACTTAGGATCAAGAGAAAGCAGAAAGGCAAAATGTCCTTTCACAGGACTATTCTGTATTTCGCCTAGTGCTTTGAAGTAAACTGTTATTGACTTGGAGCTTCCATAGTTTAAAATTTGTAAATGCAAAGTGTGAGGGAAAAGTGTTTGCCAAGAACAAAAGCAACCCTTGAAGGATGTTAAAAGGTAGAATTTTAATCTCTTAGAGAAAAGTTCAACAAATGAAGTGGAATGACCTGCAGCTCTGGAAAAATCTGCTCATCGAATTAAAAAATTACTTCAGGTTGCCTTTGGCCTGGGCCCCCACCCCGACTCTGTCATCCAGGATCCCCGTTTGCTGTAGGAGTAGGTATCTGGGAAGTGAAGTTACCCACTCAGTGAGTACTGATTTCCAGGCACTTAGCCAGGCACTATGTAACGCTGCATTTTATCTCAGTGCTACGTTGTGCCTCAGGGATTAGTGTCACACCACCCATACACTAGTGGTGGCACATAATAAAACATTAGGTAATTAATGCACAATTACTCAGCAAGTCCTGAAACTTCCCCCAAATACACAACAGTCGTTATTTCCTTTTTAAACAAGGATGTAAAAATCTCAGGGGAGCAAAGTCTCACCAAAGCTAACTAAGGCCAGAAGTAGCAGTGTGAGTCCATTCCTGCCTGGTTTTCAATGTAGTTGGACAAAATGATACTTTAAAGGACTGAAAATTCACCTTTAATCAGTCTGCCCCACTTTAGGAAGAGTCAATAAACTCTTAATTTAATTTATGCATTCTTGCTTTTTTCTAACCCATGTTCCAATGTCACCATATAATTACATTTTTGCTATTTGCTTTATTCCATAAAAATATTCTAATACTTTTCTCATAAATTGGTGCTCTCTAAATTTACTCCTAATCTGTTTAATGAACACATTTCATGAGTCCAGATAGGTGGACGTGATGCTCAGGATGGTCTGAACAAGGATTACAGATTAAACTGAAGACATGATTCCTTCAAGATGATGGCTCATTAATGCCATTTATTCAGGGGCTGAGACCCCCAGCTACTCTGGATGTCCTTACACACTCACAGTATGTTCTCCTTAACCTTGCCCAACCTCAGCAAGAATCTCAGATTACTTTCTATAGAATATATATGTGATAATATCTGACTTCAGAACACAGAAGTAATGTCTTCATAGTAAAAAGGTAGAGTAGGCAACTAGTAATTAAATCCGCTTGACTTTTAAAAATAATTAGGGGAAAATGGGACAGCATTGCTTCTCAAACAATAAAATATACATTGAATATTTACTAGTTTCACACTAAAGGAGTAAAGGGAATGTGATAAAATGGCCTGAGACATAAGGATCAGATATGAAGTCAGTCAGGGGAGGCCTGTCGTGTGCGACCCTGAGTAGCAATCAGAGCAGACAAAGCCAGTAAGGCACGGGCAGACATCTTTCTTCAGTATTACTTATTTTCAAGATTCCACTACTTTTCCTTCAAAAACTAAACATTCCATTCACTGATACATTGATTGATGCATTAATTCATGTTTTTTGAGTCTGTTTCTAGATTGAAAGTTCTGTAAAGTGTAGGGATCATGGAGTGTTGTTTGTATCTCAGTGACTGTTAAATTTGTTTTTGTCCAGTGAATCTTAATCCAGGACTTGGAACCCAGGGTTTCCACTCTGGTTCCCAGGAGAGACCCTTCCCAGTGTGAGACCTGCCGTGGGTCTCTCATCTCACTCACTCTGTCCTTTGCTGTCTGTTGCCCACAGTGGAGCCTACGGTGACCATCTCCCCATCCAAGACAGAGGTCCTGAACCACCACAACCTGCTGGTCTGCTCAGTGTCGGATTTCTATCCAGGCCAGATCAAAGTCCAGTGGTTCCGGAATGGCCAGGAGGAGACAGCTGGCATCGTGTCCACCCCTCTTATTAGGAATGGAGACTGGACCTTCCAGATGCTAGTGATGCTGGAGATGACCCCCCAGCGTGGAGATGTCTACACCTGCCGCGTGGAGCACCCCAGCCTCCAGAGCCCCATCACGGTGGAGTGGAGTAAGAGGCAGCTTGTGTTCTTTTACTGTGGGTCTCATTAGACAGAGGGCTGAGCTCCCTGTGGCTCATCCTGTTCCATCCCTTGTCCTGGATGCCACACATATGGAACCTCTTGCAAATGCCTGAGGAGAATCCTGACTAACTGTCTTCCCAGATGCTGGGGAGATCGCTGAACACCCTGTGCACCTGGAAACCAGACCTGACACTGCTGAAGGATAGACTACCAGGGCTGATGATTTGGGTCGTGGGGTCTAGGGTTGTGGATCTGACCCTGGGGAGAAGGCATGTGCTGGCTGGCCCTTCCCTCTCTAGATCTGGCCAGAATAGAGAACCAGGTTCCCCTGGCACCTTCACCTCTTATAACCTGGATTGGACTTCAGGTCCTCACCAGGGTCCGTGTGGGGGATGGGGACCAACACTGACCTTCACCTTGCTCCCCAGGGGCACAGTCTGAAGCTGCGCAGAGCAAGATGCTGAGCGGCATCGGGGGCTTTGTGCTGGGGCTGATCTTCCTAGGGTTGGGCTTCCTCATCCACCGCAGGACTCAGAAAGGTGAGTGCAAGTCAGTTGTCCTATTAATGTCTCTTAGCTCATTAAAAAGGAGGGTTTGTGCTAATATCAATTGGAGATATTTTTATGCCCATATCTTGCACTCTGAACAGCTGCTTAAAAGATACAAACATGTAAGGTATTAACTATTGCTATTCTCCTATTATTTTGTCATGAAATTTTATTTTACCTTTTTTCCATAAAATAAAAGAAAGAAAGAAAGAAAGAGAGAGAGAGAGAAGAAGAAGAAGAAAGAGAGAGAGAGAGAGAGAGAAAGAAAGAAAGAAAGAAAGAAAGAAAGAAAAAGAAAGAGGTTCTGGGGAAAATGGAAAGAAAGGGCTACACCAGAGACCCTGCTTTCAGGGAGGCTTTGCCACCAGAGGTCTCCTCTTTTCCCTGACCCCCAAAAATGAAGGTTGGGATGGAGACAGGAAGAGATGACAACCCTGGTACCCTGGTACCAAAATCTGACTTTACTGACTGAAAGGGGGCCCTGCCTCAGAGCTGGTGGTGGAGCTCATTGTAGGTCGTCCTTTCTGCTCCAGTGGCTCCTTTCCAAAAGCTTCTGCCATTAAAAGATTCAGAGCCTTGGTTTCTCTTCCTTCTAGAGACAGTTTCACTGGTATTGGGAGATTTTAGCTTAGGGTGCTTGGGCCCTTGTAGAGCATGGGCTGGGGGAGAATTTAGCTCTGCATTTAGGTTGCACATCTCATCACCCTGTGTGGTGTGTGAAAGAGCAGCTGTCTGTGTAATGAGATCTTTCTCTGTGTCATTTCCTTTTGTAGGAACTCGTGGGCCTCCACCAGCAGGTAATGCTTCAGTCCTGATGAACTGGGCGGGGGGTGCAGGGCCACAGGTGTTAGAGCAGAGGGCATGAGGTGGTTGTACCTGGCACAATAATTTGGCCTTCTTGCCTGTTTCTTGCTGCAGGGACTAAGAGTGGATGGTGTTATACCCCTATAATTCCAGCACAATGGGAAGCTGAGGCAGGATTGTAATTTTGAGTCTAGCCTGTGTAGTTTAATGAGATCCTGTCTCAGTATATGAAATAAGGGCTGGGAATAGTTCAGTGTGAAAGCCTTGGGTTCAGTCCCTAGTGCTGGTGAGCAAAGGTGAAGAGGGAAGGTGGCCATCGTGTGGAGGAGGCTCTAGAAGTTGTTCCCTAGGCCCTGTGGCATTTTTCTGTGAAACTTGAAACTTGAGAGTTTTGGGTGTCAGTCATCAAGGTTACCCCTGTTTTGTGCCACTTATTGGTAGCAACTGGCTTTGGCCAGTGACTGGAAGAGGTTACTAGGCATGAGAGGAAGGTGAGACACCATCAGCTTAGTGAAAAACATTGACCCCTGCAGATTCCCCAGGAGGTGGGTGCTGTGGTCACCACTACACACCTCTGCCCAGCTCAAGTTCAGTGTCCTTTTACAGTGACTTCACCTGTATGCAGATATTTGGGGAGTGGAGGAGATGTGCCCTGGACCTCAGCTCTCTCTGAGTGAAGCAGTAGGGGATCCAGGTTGAGCATGGGCATCCCTCAGTGTACTGTGTGCTAATCGCTCCCTCCTGTCTCCCGCAGGGCTCCTGCAGTGACTCCTGAGCATGTTCTGAGTGTAATTGGCCATCACTCTTCTGTAAGGCCTGCCTGTCACAGCCCGGAGTTCCCACCTTGCCTCAGCCTCCATCTCTTCCTGTGAACGGAGTCCTCAAGTCACGTCAGTGCAGCTCCAGCTCACCTACTGTGACTCCTACCCCAAGGACTTCTTCCCTACTCCCTGAACTCACTCTGGAGTCTTTGCCTGTGTGCAACAGCAGCATCTACTCCGACCTGAAGGGCTTGCCTTTTTATGTTCCCCCAGTATACTGCTCGAGAGGTGCATTGAAACTATTTTTCTGAGTGTAGTTTTTTATGATAATTAAACATGATTCTGAGTGATCTGGATCCCACATCTTTTTAAGGGTGCAGAGGGAGGAAAATGCAGAATAAAGGAATGTGTTTTGAGGTAACCCAAGAAACGTGTGGTGAGAAGGTGTGGTTGTTCCTCCATAGGAGCCTGGAAACATCTCGGGTGTCATGTAAGGGAGGGCTGAAGAGTCAGGACATTAACAGGCACATCCTCCATGGTCCTCAGTCGTGCTGTTCAGAAAATAGCCTCACACTCTCCCAGGCTGTCTTGCAAGCCACCGAGTACAATGTAAGTAAGCATTGTGGAATTGTTTGTGGACAAATAGAGTGACCTCTGAGGCTTATGTTATATCCAGAGAAGTTACAGTGATTAAAGCTAACTTTTATTTTTGAGTGACTATAGTCAACAATAAGTTATTTGTGGTTCCAAATGATAGAAACTTAGGTCATATGTATTTTATTCATGTTCCAAGGAAGCAAGAATCAAGTTGATTTTCCTTTCCTTCCTTTCACTCCTCTTCTTTTCCTTCACTTTCATCTTGTACTCTCCTCTCTCCTTTTCTCTTTTCCTTCTCCTTTCTTTCCACCTCTCACATCTTCTGTTCTTCCCTCCCTTTTTCCTTCACTGTCATTTCCTCTCTATTTTTCTCTACCCCAGTGACATTGTCTGCATTTGTTTTTCTGTATTTCTTTTTACATCTCTCCTATCACCTCAAATCTTATTTGTTTCTGTGTATGTCTGTTCCTATTGTACATTTCTAGACTGTTTGACAAGGTTTTAACAATTTAAGGGAAAATCCTTAATGAGCAAACTTGGGTGATGTGGAACTCTCAAGAACATCACCTTGTACACAGCCAGCATGGGATCTGTCCCCTTTATTAGGAATGGAAATTGGATCTTCCAGATCCTGTTGAGATTAGAAATGAATATTTAGTGTGGAGATGTCTACATCAGTCACATGGAACAGCTTAGTATGCAGAACCCTTCAGAGTGCAGTGATATGAGGGGTGGTTTTCTTTCTATGAACCTCAGAGAACAAATACAGAATTCCCTGAGATTTTGGAGTCTGTCGCTATGGGTGCTGACTCACAATCATCCCCTTATTTTTCCCTGCACAGTCACCTGATACTGCTGCTGAGCTGGAATTCCTGAACAGCAGCTTTTCTCATGTGTGGACATTGTAACTAGCTGGTTCATGTTGACCGACCACCTGGACTCTGATGTGTTCCAGCCCTTAAAGCTGGTCTGTATCTTACTCTGGGTTCATCATTAGGACAGATGTCTGGGAACTTATCTCTGAGTTAGGAAAAAGCTCTATTCCTGAGGAATGTTTGGGCCTTCCTGCCTTCTTCCTCACCCATAAACTCAGAGCTGGTCCTTTGTCAGGATGTTTCCTCTCCTGGACTAGGTCAGAATAGAGACCTAGGCTTCCTTGGAAACTTCATTTCTTGTACTCCAGGGTGTAATGTGGGTCATCTGCTAGCAACACTGTGGGGTGTACAGATAGACACTGACACTTAGGATTCTGCTCCCCACAGTCATAGTCTGAGTGTGTTCAGGGCAAAATGCTGATGGCTGCCAGTCTTTTCATCTTTCTAGAATGATCATCAGAAATGATGAAAGGAGTGATACTCTGGGAAAATGAGACTTGTGCTCAACTGTCCAGGGAGTCCTCAATCTCTTAATGTTAGCTATTTGTTTTTAACCTTAGAAAAGAAGGAAGCAGAATTGAGAACTGATACAGACTCAGAAGTTAGGAAAACATTGAGATTTTTTAAAAATTGAAACATAAAGGGCACAGAGAGCTAGTGAATATTCCAGGATATTCTTACAGTTCAACATTGTCACACTGAGCACATGTTGAAAGGTTCTTTCTTAATGCAAGGGTCAATGTCATCTCTTGTGTTCAGTGGCAGTTTTGTAAAACAGATGATTTCTTTACCCAAAGATTTCGAGTAGTAGAATATTTAATTGCTAATTAAAATAACAGGTACATTTCTTATAAACAAGTTTGCTAAGAAAAAGAACTGTGTCTCAGTAGGCATATAACTTGGAGGAAAGTGTATGGATGTCCTAGAGAACTATTTTTCCCTCATGAGCATTTGGCCTTGAGAAATACATCTTTCAAAACAGTGGTGCTCAGCAATATTCCATAGCTTCTGGTCACTTCCCAGCTTCCTCTGCTTCTAGGCTGTGATCATGTGACCAGCATCAGTCAATGGCACTGGAAGTGGGTGGGGGATCAGTCTGCTCTGTGTTCTGCTACCACTCATGCGGGAGCCATCATTGATGTGATGGTGTACAGGTTGTTAGAAGCTCAAACCAAGTCTCTTAAATGACTGTGGATTTAGTCTCCTTTATTGAATTAAGCCACTGAGATTGTGTTTTACTGTGGATTAAAAATTATTGTAGCATAACCTTGTCTTTCCCAGTGATCATGGAGTGTATAAGAGAGTTCCTAATTAATGGTGTGAATTGATTGAGTTAATGGAAGTTAAGAGGTAGTGTATTTGTAAATGAAAAATCTGCTTTCTCATGAAGAAAGCTTTATTTGACATGAAAATTTAAGAATGTTATCTATTAAAATGATAAATTTTAGGTTATTGTTATCATTTTTATTATTATCATTATTTGATTTTTTGAGACAACATCTTGCTATGTAGTTCAGACTAGCCTTGAATTTATTATATAACCTAGGTTGACCTTGAATTCATGGTGATCCTCCTATGTTAACCTCGGAGTGCTGGGATTATAGGCATGCAACACCAAACCAGGCAAATTTTAAATATTTATTTTATTTTATTTTATTTTTTTGTGCTGGGAGTCAAACTCAGGTCCTTGCACTTGCCAGGCAGGAATTGTGTAGCTGAGCTATTTCTCTGGTCTAAATTATTTTTAATTGACAATAATAGTGTGCCATTTATGTGGTGTGAAAAAGTGTTTTGTTGTATTTATACACTGTGAACTGACTAAATCAAGTGAAAGTATTTGTCAGTTACCATACATTTTTCTCTGTGTGTGGTTACAACATTTTGTGTATATGTGTGTGTATGTGTATGGTGACAACGTGTGTGTGTGGTGACAACATTTAAAATTTACTCTTTTAGCAATTTTCAAATACACAATACATTATTATTAAGTATAGTTAGCATGGTGTAGAATAGACTTCTAGAATGTTTTTTATGCTTTCTAATTGAAACTCTGTACTTGTGACTATTATTTCCTCATTCTTATGCCTCCCCTTCCTCACTCATGCTTCTGGTAACTTACTTTTTACTTTGTTTCTTTTTCTTACACTTTACTGGTGCACTTTTGATATCCATAATAATCATATTAATCACACAAAATTTCTAGTTTACATCCGTTCAACTCTTTTTCCTCTTCCACTTACAAGACTGTTTCCCTTTTTGATTCTATTCTCCCCCTATTCCTCTTCCCTCTAGAACATTTTCCTCCTACTTCCCAATATCTATCATCCATTTTGGTTGTTGTTTGCCCTTCAGGTTTTTCAACATGTGTGTCTGGTGTATATCCTGTAAAAGTATGGTCTTAAGGTACATCCATTTACCTAACAATGCCTAAAGTTTAGCCTTCTTTATGACAAACTGGTACTCCATTGTATATAGAAATCACATTCTCTTTATGCATTAATTCATTGATATGTATCTGGCCTGTTTCCAACATTTAACTATTACACCTTGTGCTGCTATAAACATGGGTATGCATATATTTCTCTGGAATGATACTTTTAACTCTTTTGAGAAGATATCAAGAAGGGGAAGAGTTGGATCAAATGGAATCTCTAGTCCTGGTTTTTTTGAGGAATTTCCACACTGATTTCTACTATGGTTGCACCAGTCTGCATTCCCACCAACAGTGGAGAAGGGTTTCTTTTCCTCTCAGCCCTGCCAGTCTTTGTTATTGGTTGATTTCTTGGTAATAGACTTTTTTTCTGGAGTGGAATGGAATCTCAGTGCTGTTTTAATTTACACTTATCAAATGACCTGTGGTGTTGAATGTGTTTTCTTCTATTTGTTTGTTTTTTGTATGTCTTTATCTGAAAAATGTGTATTCGTTTCACTGTCCGGTTTTGGATAGTAGCTTTAAATTGTGGAGGCTGTCTGATTTTTTTGAGTTCTTTATACATTCTAGATACTAGTTTTTTGTTGAAAAATAGCTGGGAAAAATAAATTTTTTATTCTGTGGGTTGCCTCTTCAGTCTGTCGGTGGTTTCTTTCCCTGTGAAAGAGTCTTTTAATTAGATGTGATTCCAGTTGTCGATTGTTTGTAATATTTCCTGCATGATTGGAATTTTGTTCATAAAATCTTTACTTACACCTATGTCTTCAAGAGTTTTCCCTGTTTGACCTTTCAGCAGATTAAGTGTTTGTATTTTAATATTTATATCTTTGATCCATTTTAACTTTAGTTTACTGCTCAGTGAGAGATATAGGACTAGTGTTAATCTTCATCATGTAGAAAGCCAGTTTTCTCAGCATCACTTATTAAAGAGGCTGTTTTTCATCCACTGGATGTATTTGGACAATTTGTTAAAGATAAGGTGACTGAGACAATTTGTTGAAGATAAGGTGTTATTTCTGCATTGATTTGCAGGCCTTTTAAAAATGACAGTACCATGCTGTTATTATTATGGTAACTTTGTACTATAATCTCAGATTGGAAATTGTTATGCCCCCTTCCTTGCCTTTGTTGACCAGAACTGCTTTTGCTATTCTAGGTTTCTTCTGGTTCCAAATGAATTTTAGGAATATTTTCTGTAGTTCTGTGAAATATACTATTGGTATTTTGATTGGTATAGCCTTACATCAGTATAACTGTTTTGTAAGTATGGCCATTTTCACTATATTAGCTCTACCTATCCAAGAACATGGGATATTTTTCCATTTTCTGACATCTTCTTGATTCCATTTTTCAAAGTACTGTAGTTTAAAGTGTATAGGTGTTTTACTTCAATTGTAGATTGATTCCTAGGTATCTTGTTTTTCTTGAAGCTATTGTGAAAGTTATGGTTTCCCTAATTTTTTTCTCAATGAGTTTATTTGTGTACAGAAATGTAATCAGAAAGGTGTTATTTAATTTCCATATGTTTTTGCATATTTTTGTTTTCTTTTGTCATTGATTTCCAGTTTCATTGCACTATTGTCTGATAATATGCATGGGATAATTCCACTTCCTTGGCATTTATTAAGCATGTTCTGTGCGCTAATATGTGGACTATTTTGGAGCAAGCCCCATGTGCTGCTGAGAAGAATGTGTGTTTTGTTTTTGTGGGATGGAACACTCTGTAAATATCCACTAAGTCCATTTCTTCAAAGGTATCTTTCAACTGTGACAATTCTTTTTGATTTTTTGTCTACTTGATTTGTCTGTTTGTTAAAGTAGGGTATTGAAGCCCCAGATTAAAATTGTATTGATTCTTATCTGATTTTTCATGGCCATTAGTATTTGTTTTATATAGTTGGGTGCACCGGTATTTGGTGCATATTTTATGATTGCTATCTCTTCTTCTTGAATTGTTCCCTTAATAAGTATGTAATAATGTTCTTGTCTTTTCTGATCAGTCTTGGTTTGAAATTCTCTTCGTCTTTTCTGGATTCCTCTCACATGCAGTATTGTTTTTCATCCTTTAACTTTCAGTCTATTATTTTCCCTTAGATTTAATTGTGTTTCTTGTATGCAGCACATTGTTAATCTTGCTGCTGATCCATTCTGCCAGTCTATGTCTTTTGATTGGTGAACTGAGATCATTCACATTGATGGTTATAACTGATATATATTCGCTTATCCTTGTGACATTATTTTCCTATTGTTAGTTCCCTTTCTTTCCTCTTTGTTTAATTGCTTGTCTTCCCTGGTGGGTACATTTTATTGGGATTCGAGGAATTGTTGTCTTCATTCTTTTTGTAGAATAACTTCAGAACTTATTGGAGGGCTGGTTTGCTGGTCATGAATTTTTTCATGTGTTCTTTACCATGGAAATATATTATTTCTCCATCAACTTTGAAAGATCATTTTGCAAAGTATATCAATCTCAGTTAGAGGATGTTTTCATTTAGGGCTTAAAATACTTCACTGTAAGCTTGCCTTGACTTAAGAGTTTGTGTTGACAGGTCTGATATAATTCAGAATGGTTTTCCATTATAGGGGATTTGTTTTTTTCTCTACCAGCTTTTAATACTCTGTTCTTGTGTTGAATTTCTGGAATCTTGAGTACTGTATGCCTTGGCGAATTTTTTTCCCCTGATCATGGCCACACTTAGCTGTATGTCAAATTCTTTTTCCATGCTTGAGAAGTTTTCTCTTATTAAATTTGGGAGCAGGTTTTTTATGTCCTTTGTGCTATCTTCTGATTTTTCATTGATTCCAATTAATCTTATTTTTTTTGCATCTTCTAGCAGTTGTTGGATTCATTTTTTAAAAATTTAAAAAATTTTTTTTTGCGGCACTGGGGATTGAACTCACAATCTTGGGCTTGCCGGGCAGGCGCTTAGACTGCTGAGCTAGATCCCCAGCCCTGGTGTTTTTGAGACAGGGTCTCACTATGCCATTCAGGCTGGCCTTGAGCTCACTTTGTAGCCCAGGCTGGTCTTGAACTCACAACGATCTGCCTGTCTCAGTCTCCCGAGTGCTGGGATTACAGGCGTGAGCCACCATGCCCGGCGGATTCATTTTTTGTGATGCCTTGCTATTTTCAAGAAGGCTTTCATTTGATAATCACCGATCTGAAACCTGTGTTTTCATCTGATAGTCTATCTTCACAATAGTTCATTCTGCCACTATACTACAATAAACTTTTTATTCTCCTAGATATCCGTTTGAATTCTTTTTATGCACTCCAGTTCTTTCCTATGTTGAGCATTCAGGGCATTTTCCTTAGCTCCTTTATTTTTTAACTGCATCTGGTTTACATTCACTAACCATGTGCTTCATTATGATAAGTTTCTTTAATTACCTGTGTATTTCTGATTTTTCTTTTTCCTAAAGTCTCATTCACTTGCTTTGTTACTTCTGCTGCTACCATTTAAGAAAGTCCTCTGAGTGACTTTTGATTTCTTCTGCCTCTATGCCCCCTGGATTTGCCAATGGCTACTTTTGTGATAATAGTCATTTTTTTCTGGAGTGAGATAGACTCAGCATTGTTTTAATTTACATCACTCAAATAACCAGTGATGTGGAACATTTTTCCATATATTTATTTGCCATTTGTATTTCTTCTCTGAAGTGTCTATTCATCTCAAATTCCCATGTTTGCCTTGCGCCTTTGAATTTGGGGTGTCTGATTTTTTTCAGTTCTTTATATGTTGTAGATATTAATCCTTTGTCTGAGGAACAACTGGCATAAAACTTTTCCCACCATGTGGATCATCTTTTCAGTTTATTCATGATTTCTTTTACTGTGTAAATGCTTTTTGATAAGATGAAATTCCAGTTGTTGATTTTTTGTGATAATTCCTGTGTGATCAAGGTTTTGCTCATAAAGTCTTTACGTGCTCCTCTGTCTTGCAGAGTTCTACCTAATCTATCTTCTAGCAAATTTAGTGTTTTTGTTTTAAATATTGAGATCTTTGGTCATTTTTATTTTAATTTAGTACATGGTGATAACCATTTGTCTAGCTTTAGTCTTTGGCATGTGTAAAATCAGTTTTTCCTGTACCATTTTTCAAAAAAGGCCATCTTTCTTCCAGTGAACATCTTTCACTCATTTGTCAAACATAAAATGACTCAGTGCATTTGGAGTTGTTTCTGCTTTTTCTAATCTGTTCCATTGAGTCTCAAGTCTTTTATTGTTTTGTTTTGTTTTTGTCAGTACCATGCTGTTTTTATTACAGTAGCTCTGTAGTATAATTTCAAGTCAGGGATTTTGATGCCCCTACTTGCTTTTGTTGCTCAGAATTGCTTTTGTTATTCTAGGTCTCCATTGGTTCCAAATTAATTTTCAAAATGTTTTGTTTAGTTCTATGAGTTATGCTAATGGTATTTTGATTGGGATTACTTTAAATCTGTGTAGTAATTTTGCTTCTTCTTATCCATGAACAAGGGATAACTCCTTTTTCTGATATCCTCTTTGATCTTTTTCAGAGTACTATAGTTTTCAATGCATCAAAAAAACAGCTAATAATGAATGCAGCTGGGGTTGTGGGGAAAGAGGAACCCTTCTCCACTGTTGGAGGTATCATAGTATGGTACAACCATGGTGGAAATTGGTGTGGAGATTACTCAAAAAAACTAGTATTAAAGGTCCCATTTGAGTCAGTTACTCCCTGTTACGGTTTGTATATAGATGGCCCCCCAAGCCTCATGTAGTCATGGAAGTGGTTGAATCTAATGTTTATGATTGACTCGTTGTGTAGCACTGAGATTGGCAGTGTGAGTTCTGCACCCGCCCAGGGGTGGAGCTGGCATACAAGGTAAGGTCGGAATGGGGGCGTTTTTCCCTTTTTGGCGTGGTTTGTTCATGCCGCTTGCATCCGCCATGAATGTCTGCCACTCAGCCACGCCACCCTGCCTTGGAACCAGCTGAGTATGGACTGAAACCCCTAGAACTGTAAGCTAAATAAACCTCTCCTTCCTTCACTTTGGGCGTCAGGTATTTTGTCTCAACAACGAGAGAAAAAGTAACCAAGACATTCCCCTTCTGGATATCTTCCCAGAAGAATTAAAAGCACCATTCCACAGCAGTACATGTGCACCCATGTTTATAGCAGAACAGTTTGTAATAGCTAACTCTTGGAAACAACCTAAATGCCCACCAACCAGTGAATGGATAAAAAAAAGTGTTTTTATATAATGGAGTATTATTACTCAGTCATTAAAATAAAATTGAGACATTTAAAGCTAAATTAATGGTACTTGAGATCATAATCATAAGTGAAATAAATCAGACCCATATTTGTAAATATCACATTATCTCTCTGATGTGAGAAACTGAAATTATAAATTAGAACCAAATTGTACAATACATATTTTGAAATAGGAAGAAACTATTCAAAAGGAAAAGGAAACTAGAGAGGGTGGAGGAAAAAAGGAAAGAAGGAAAAAAAGAAAAAAAATGAGAAGAGAAGGATAAAATGACAACAGAGCTTTGTGGTTCAAAAGGAGGAAATGAGAATGGGGAAAGAAAGAGGAATCATGATATAGCATGTACAGGTACAAATTCCTTTTAAGGAATGTAATTATTATGTATACCTCATGTTTATTTTGCCAATAAACATAAAATGAAGCATACAGAAAAAAAAAAGAATCAACCAATAACAAATGCTGAAGGGGCTCTGGGGAAAAAGTAACCCTTCTTCACTATTGGTGGGAGCATAGATGGGTGCAACCATTTTGGAAAACTGTAGATATTCCTCAAAAAACTAGGATTAGAAGTTGCTTTTGACACAGCTGTTCTCCTTCTGTGTATCTTCCTGGAAGAATTAAAAACATCATACCACAGCAATATATGCACACCCATATTTATAGCAGCACAGTTTGTAACAGCTAAATCTTGGAAACAGCCCAAATGCCTATTAATTGACAAATGTATCAAATAGACATACTTTTATTTTTATACAATGGAGTACTATGCAGCAATAAAGAAGGATAAACTTGAGACATTTACAGCTAAAATGGATAGACCTTGAAACCTTACTGTTACATGAAATAAATCAGACACATATGTGTAAATACTGCATTGTCTCCATGAGAAGACATGTGAGAAATTGAAAAAGGAAATAAGCACCAAAATGTACAGTAGGTACTGTGTAATAGGAAGACATTTTTCAAAAGGAAAGAGGAACTAGGTAGGGGTAAGGGGAAAGGAAAGATGGGGAAAGGAAAAGAATGTTAAAAAAGGACAAAGTGGAAACAAAGCTTTGTAAATGGGGAGGGGAAAATGGATTGAAGAGAGGGGAGGAGATTGGGAAAAAAAGAAGAATCAAAATATATCATATTCAGATACAAATTCCCTGTAATGAATATGATCATTATGTATATATAAATTATACCAATAAACTTAAAAAAGAAGAAATGACTACTTTTCAGTAATAACTTTTAGGTGTAGCTGGTTTTTGGCTGAGTCTGTCCTAAGATCCTGCCTCTCCCATTTGTTAGGAATGAGAGGTTGCTGCTTATTTGTCCTAGCACCCAGTTTTTTAGTACTGGAGTATAGTATTTTTTATGACTCCCAGACAATCTCCATATTGGCATACAAGGAAGAACTGATCACAACAACTATGGCACTTTGGCTAAAATAGTACAATCAGTAACAACAATATCATCAAGGGCAGTCTAGAAAATGACAAAGTGTGATAAATGTTAATTTGTTACCTTTTGCCCCAGGTACAAGATTCATAGTTATATTACAAAATCTAAAACAAATCTGGAAATTACATACAGTAACTAAACCCTCAATAGAACAATTTTACCCTCAAAGAAGAAAATTTTAAAGGGTAAGAGGAAAAAATGGGGGAATAAAAGAACATAAAAAGATTAGAAACAAGGCTAAAAGACAAATGAAGATCACCAGAGCTTTGGGAATCTGATGAAGAAGACAGAGCAGAAAGTAAGAAGAAGAAAGCAAAAACAAGAACAAAACATAAAAACTGAAAACAATGTTCACACTCATGAAAAATCAAAAACAAGCAATGAAAAAAAAAAATCAAAACCGGAGAGAGGGGAGAAGAGAGAGAGAGGGAGAGGGAGAGAGATTTTTCTGTGATTTCAGCCCTGTGGTTATCTTCTGAGGTCTACAGTTTTGTGGTAGTGTCCAATTAAGGGTGTTTTTCTATTGTCACTGGTAAACAAAGGAGCAGATAGGGCCAAGATCCATGCTGCATGGTCACAGTAAGCCCGCACTAGTATCAGGGTGGGGTGCCGGGTAATTCCAGCAAGCCTACAGTAAAAATGTGGCGGGGTGCTGATTCTTATGCTTTCAATTCCACAGAAGTTCAGGCTGATCCTGGCCTCTGGCTGTAGGGTCAGGGTCTAAGTTGTTCAGCCCACAACACTCTGGGTTTCTCTTGCATGCCTGACCTCAGCTACCCATCCCTGGGCATCTCCATGGTTGTCCCTGGGAGCCTGAGACGAAGCCAACCCATGGATGCTCCAAATTCCAGGCTCAGTTGGCCCCTCCCTGGATGGCCTCTGGCCAAGTACCCTCTCCATGGGATAAAGCAGATGCTTGGACTGGAGTCACTCACCAGCTGCTGTGGAGTTCCCTGGGGTAAATCAACTTCATTGTGTTTCTGTGGACTCAAGCCGCCCCTCACACTGTGAGCCAGGAGCCAGGAGAAAGCGCAGTTTGCCACCTCCTTTTTCTGCATTGTGATCTGTCTCTCCACTTTCCCTGTGAGCTCCAATTTTCTCTTCAGATCCTTCCTGGGTCCCAGGGATCCACCTTCCTCCTTTTCTTCCCCGTGTTGTTATATTTCAGTGACTGGATTCCAAATCCCAGAGAGTTGATTTGTTGCTGTTTACTGCTCTTCCACCTTCCTGGAAGTTCCTACTTCCTGTTTCTATCAGTTCGACTTTTTAAGATTCCTCATATAAATGAGCTCATGAAGTATTTATCTTTCTGTGCCTGGCTTATTTCATTTAACATACTGCCCTTCGGGTTCACCCATGCTGCTGCAGATGACAGAATTTTCTTCTTGCTTAAGGGTGTTGCCGGTTGCTTAAGCTGATTTCTCCTCTTGGCTATCGGGAACATTGCTACAATAAGCCTGAGAATGTGGATATACTAGTATCATCTTTGCACCAATGCTGAGAAGTGGGATTGCTGCATCATATGAAAGTTCTGTTTAAAGTTTTAAATAGATGATAAATGTTTAAAAAGAAATGTTTGTTTTCTTCTACTGAATATATATGTATTTCATTTACTAGAACAGTATTTCTGAAGTGAATGCTGCTCTGTTCCTTCTAAATTCCTTCTTGAGACTGAAAGACTTCTTCCCCTTTTGCACGCTGCCAGTAATCCCTTGGAATTGGCTCTGCTGTGTCATCAAATTTTACTCTACTTGTTACTGGGAATTTGCCTCTAATGGTCAGTGTAGGAGTATGTAGGTTTGCTCTAATTTGGGCCAACTCTGAGAGCTTTTGTAGCTTTAGAACTCTCTAAGTGTTAGACTGAGGACTTGTGACTGAATAATAGACCAACTCCTAAAACTGCTTTAATTCATGAATCACCCTACACAATTCTTTAAGTTGTTACTGTAATTTTAAATAGTTTCTCCTTCCTTTCCTTCCACTCTCAATCTTTTTCCCTTCCTTTTTTCTTTCCTTCCCTTCCTCCTCTCCTTCTCCCCACTTCTCTTTCTCTCCTCTCTTTCATTCTTTTTTTTTTTTTCTTGCAGGCTGTTTGCTGACAAAACTGCATTGTTTATCTAGTAGCATCAACCATATTCTGGATTTTAGTTGTTGCATTTCTGGGGTAATTTAGGCCTCAGGATATAGTAATAATTCTAGTCATTGGAATCTCTTGACTGCTTACTTTTGCCATGTTATATGTAAAAGTGTTTTATTTTTCAAAATATTTAATTCTTCAAATTACTAGTTTGTATGTGATAAATACAATCCTGAAATATTTTTTTGCAATTTTCAATTATGTTAATTTTGAACAGCATTAAATGAAATATTATTAGCCATATTTTATGTGCATAATCTGAAATAACTCAAATAATTTTATGAATAACATAATTTAAAATCATGAGGACTCATTTGCAACTTTGTTTTCAGTAATGTCATGTGATAACCCCACTTTGAAATTTTAGCTAATAAAAAGAAGTGTTTACTCCTAATTTTTAGAATTAATTTTAATTCTGGTGGTTAAAAATTATATAAAGGTGGAGGAGCTGATCAACGAGTCAGCTAGCCAGCCTTTCTGGTAAGCCATGCAGACCATGCAGGACCCAGGAAGAGAAAAGTCAATGCCTCCTGTGAGCCTAGCTGAGAATCACCAAACCCCCTAACCCCTTAAGCCACCAGCTGGTTTGGAGGTCAGCCTGAGTTGATAGCAACTGAGGTGCAAAAAGCACCTGAGGGCTGTAGTCTTTGGTAGAATTTACAGGCCTGGGGCCAGTAGTCTGAGCATCTATAGGAAGGATAACACTATGCCATATAGCAAATATGGGGGATTTTTCCTATTTTGTTTTTGAAGTCTAATATTGTTCTCACTGTTTTGTTCTTATTAATTTTTTTTTGCTTTACCCAATATTCTGTTTTGATTGATTTTATTCTGTTTTGTTTTCATCTGATTTCATCTGATGGAATGGACAACTACTGTGAAGATAACAAGATATACTACAGTAGCCATTGTTGTTTTCCTGTTATTCTCCTTTGATGTTCTGTACCAATTTCACTGCTGTGTTTTGATTGGATTTATTCTGTTTTGTTTTGTTGGGTTTTATTATCTTTAAAATAAAATTTAAAAAATTATATAAAAGCTATGAACATATCTTTTTTAAAATGCTAGTGCCACTTAATTTGTTTTCCATTTGACTTTATGAGGAAGGAATCTGAATAGAGCACTATTTGTATATCTTTATATGACTTCGATCCTAATGCTACTCAACATAATCTTCTTTTACACACACACACACACACACACACACACACGCACACAAAATCATGCATGCATTTCCAGAATGCTTGGTTGTTGCCTCATTAATCATTGAAATTTATATAAAATTTGCTGGAAATCTGAACACAAAACCTTCTCAGCATATTTGTGTATTTTCAGGTGACCTACTATTTATATTAATTTTTTACATATTTGATATCTTCTACTTTTCTTTAATAAATTTTATTTTATTGCAGATTTAGGTTCTCAGGAAAACTGAGCAGAAAGCACAGAGATTTCTCATATCCCTTTTATTTCCACACTTGCAACTCTCCTTGATTAAAGTCTCCTCATCAGAATGATATATTTGTCATAATTGAAGAATCCACATAGATACATCATTATGATTCTAAATCCATAGGTTACATTATAGATCACCTTTGGAGTGTTTTATTCTGTAAGTTTTGACAATGACATGTATAAATCATTATAGTATCAGTATAGTTTTATTTCCTTTAAAACCCTCTTTTCTCTGTAATATATGTTTTCTGGATCAACACTCGTTCAGATTCCACACATACTTTGCAAGAAGAGTATTATCATTCCCACAATGTAGATGAGATAAATAAGGCTCAGAAGTATTACGTAGTTGACTTAGTATTATAAAGTTTAAAAGACTAGATATAAAGTGCTGAGTCCTGGATTTAGATTTAGGTTTCTTCATACTAAACTACGTTGCGTCAATTATTGTGGTAATGTTTTGTATATTTTCCCACAATTTCATTTTGAGCTCACTGATAGAGATGGCATGGGCAGAAATACCTTCATAGACTTTACAACAGTTATATAATAACATCCTAGATCTACAGAATGGACTCAGTACTTGCACAGCAGGAACATGAATTGCTCCTAAAACAATTTCAAAGGCCACCATCTCCAACTTAGGTGCCATACACTCTCAAGAATGAGGTCTTAGATATACTGAGGAGAGTCAGAGAACACTGTCTATTGATCCATTTCCTCTGGAAAGGTTTCCACTAGGTGACAGTGAATCTAGTGGACACAGAACCCACACCTGCTGCTACATTTATGTCAGCCATGTTGTCCCTCCTAGGATTTCTCCTTCATCAGTTCATGCTTTCCTTAGATAGGAGAGGTAGGAGCACAGGGATGGTGATACTGGTGGGTATTCCTGCTCCCAGGAATTATCTACCCAGAGATTTTGTGTAACTATATTCACTCCACTGTCTCCTACATGCCACGGTGGCATGGGACATCAATGTGGTATCTAGCAGGGCCTCATATAGGACATGAGCTAGACTGCATCTATACTGCTCTTAAATATGCATGTCTGTGGTTTTTCCCACCATCCCTGTTTCTGTTGTCACTAACCTTAAGTAAGAAATATGTATTTATTCATTGTCAGATACCTGTACATTACCATCTTATTCTAATATTTTTCTAACTCACTTTCACTTGTTTTCCTGACTTGAGAATTCTTATTTCTCAGTGTCAGAAAGGGAGATAGGAGAGTTTGTACTGTCATCATACATTCTTTACAATTTATGATACCAAAAGTTTTATTTTTGGCACTTTTTAGAGTCAAAGATCCTTTTACTTTATGTATTTCTGCTTTTACTTTTAAAAGTTATATCGAGTGTAGAGTTATTTACTTTTTTTTTGTTTTTCTGCTATAATAGGTGCACACCAAGAAGAGAGGGCATATATTTGATGTTGCTTGAAATGGAGGTGAGTAGCAATGATCAAAGCTGGGAGCAACAGAAAGAGAAAACTGTTAATCTTGGCTAAGATATCAAATTATCATCAGGCTATATTTGGTTGCTTTCATGTTACTGAGCTTTAAACATGACCTGAAGGGTATGAGTGAATGGGCCTGAAATGTAAGGGTTCCTGATTCTTAGCCATGTGACCTTGACATGAATGGAAAAAATTCAACAAAAACTTCGTAAAGGAGGATTTATTGCTTCCATGGAAATATTGGATCAGAGTCACTGAGGAATGAATATCTGGGTCAGTTATCCAGGGATTTCATAGGAAGTAACATTTGGGAAAAGGAAACAATCAGGAGGTCAGGGGGAGAACTTTGAGAGTACATGAGCTTGGAGAATGTATAGTACTTTAAGGCCTAGAGAAGAGGTGAGAGGTGGGGCATTTACAAAAGATAAAGAATATGATGAAGCAGGCTAGAAATTAGTACCAAGCCATCTAGCATGCCCAGTTTTCTGCTCCTGGAGATGAGAAATGTACCTGTAATAAAAAAGATACGAGATCAATGGATGCGAGGGGCTCCTGTGCTGCCCATGCCACTCCACCATTCCCCCACTATGTTTTAACTAACTTGGTATTACTAAATATCTCCTCCTTTCTTTTCCCTATATAGTGGATTCATTTCTGGTGAACAGAAAACCTTACCTTTCCTTGTGACTCACAAAGGCCCTAGGCGTCGGGAGGCACCACCTGAGCACAGGCCTCTGATGATGAAGATGGTGCCCACCACAATGCCCACAAGCCCCACAGTCAACCCAAGGGCACAGACCACAGTCTCTGTCAGCTCTGACACAGGGGCTGGAATCTCAGGTTCTGTAAAATTGAAGTTGTTGAGGTCAGAATAAAGAGTATTCTTGTGCATACATGCAGGATGGGGTTGGGGTGGAGGATTGGGAGTTGATTCTTCAAACATTTGGGGTATTAATCTCAGGAAAGAGCATCAAGGCTTCTACCATTAGAAACCTTTTAAGAGTGGAAAACAAGTTTTGGCATTCTGGACTTGACAGAGGACAAGAAGGTATCCAAAAGGGGTGGAAGTCATACACACCCCAGTGTTTCAGAAGAGGCTCGTCCAGGCCCCAGTGCTCCACTTTGCAGTCATAAACGTCATCTGCAGAAGGCAGGAAGGTGAGGTATGCAATCTTGAGGAAGGAGTGATCACTCTTGGACAGGAAGCTGGTCTCTGAAATGCCTTCTGTTACTGAACGTCCATTGGTCAACCACGTGATGTTGATGACAGGGGGAAAAATATTGTCCACAACACAGATGAGGGTGTTGGGTTGACCTATCATCACAGGAGACTTGGGAAACACAGTCACCTCTGGAACTTCTATAGGAAAGAAATCTCACATGAATGTCTAATATGAATTGTTCTACCCTGACATTCTGCACTGTATCCTGAAGGAGACTTTTAACCAACATTTGCTCACATTATAGTCAAAGAGCTTCTGCTTCCTGATTGCTTGGGAGCTGCTATACATTGTCTCCACTTCACAGCTAGGCCCTTCTCTCTATGGGCACACAGATTAAGGTAGGATGTCTGTGGGACGTTTTTTTTTTTTTTGGTACCTGGAATGGAACTCACGACCTCATGCTGGCCAGGCAGGCGCTTGTGCTGCTAAGCTAAATCTCCAGCCCGTGGGGCCCTTTTATGAAACATGCAAGGAATGCATTAAGGGAGTAAAGCTCTTTGCAGTACATGGAAGAATGCGACTTGTAAGATGAGGGAAGATTAAAGTTCAGTAATTATGAGAAGATCTGGGGACACCCTGAGAAGGAGAGACTTCATAGAGTAATGAAGGGCATCTATCACCAGGGAAGAATGGAGTGAAACTTGGGATGATAGAATAGATTTGATGAAGAGAAGTAGGATGGTGAACACATACTGTTGGTGGCTGGAGTAGAATTGGATCTTTTAATCAGGTTGCCCAAGTTGTGTTTTGCTGTATCTATGTTTCTCAGTCCACCTTGTGGGTCAAAACCTGTAAATTCGGTAAACAAAGGAAGCCTCCAGATGGTCTGCTTCTTCTCCAGGTCCACATAGAGCTCTTCATCTCCATCAAATTCAAAGGTGTACTGACCAGATGACCCATAGGAGTGGTACATGCTCATGCCAAAGGAAGCAACGTGGTCAGCTGATGAACACAGGTGAATAGCAGAAAGATGGAAAATGGGAGAGAAAGAACATTATTAAACAAAATGACACAAAACATGAAATTTCCAAATATTGTAGATTGCATATTTGTTGGTTAAAATCCAGGCTATCTTTTCTACTATGGTGCATTTTCGGTGAAGTTCAGAATGTCATGTGTCTAATTACTAAAATTTCCTAAGTACCTTTTCCAGTGTCTGGTACATCTTAGGTATAAGATAAATGATGCAACTGAATGCAAAAAGGAATAAATACATTTTTGTGAGAATTAGGTTTTTTCAAAGATGTAGTTTACTTTTCTCTGCTGCATACGTTTTATCCATCAATTCTTTCACCAATCAATAAGTCTATTACACTTCCTTTAACCTTGGAGCTGGCTCAGAACTGATTTTCTACATGTGGGTCCCTGTCCATTTTTTAAAATGCCTATATAGAGTCTTACTGTTTTAGGAGCTTCTTTTAGCTTTTAGAGGGTATTAGAAAGAGTATAATAAGAATAGTGAATTATAAAATATATAAAAATAATGCTTGTAAGGTAGTTGTTTTAAGAGTAGTAATTCTTAAAGAAGAGCAACATTATTTTCTAGAATAAAAAAAAAGACCTTTTATTAGATTTTGGATTTCTGTCAACCCTCTCCCCCCATTTTTCTTTTTCCCTGAAGGAAGTTATTAAACCTTTCCTTTTGTTCCAAGTCAATGCTCACCCTCACTTTCAGAGTCAAAGTAAATTACAGTCCTTTTCCTCAAACAGACAGCACGCAGACCTGAGGACACCACTCCAAGCTGCAATGGTGCAGTGTGACTACACCCGAGTGTAATTAACAGGAGACGTTTTATCAAGAATCCATGATTGTGTTAACATTTCATTTTTTCTTGCTTCATTTACTGAGCATCGACAAGCACCAGACATAGTGGAAACATAGTAAAACATCAATCAGGCCTGGCGTCTGCTGTCAAGGAGCTTACTGAGTAACAGGGAAGACGGTGAGTAAAGGAGCAAACAGTGCACTGAGCTGGGTTCTGTGATGAGGACACTGATGGCACAAGTGTCTGGTGGTGAAGCCAAATGACATCACCCTTGCTTGCTGCCTGCTCTTTGCAAGATCTTTTGCCTTTTTTCTCTTTGGAATAAAGTTTTTTTGGGGCGGGGTGCATTTCTGTAGACCTCTATCTACTTCATTCTGATGGCTTCTATTTGCCTACCATTTTAGGTAAATCTGCTCAACACATTTCCAACCAAATTATGACTTCCGACCCCTCTATCCCAGTGTCCTGTTCTCCATGTCTCTCTGTTCCTCTCCTGTCTTACTCCCTTGCTTCCCCAGTGTGATCATCTTGGTCATCTAGAAGAACAGGTCTCCCAATGAAGCCTCTTTATCCTTGCAAATACATCTCGACTTCTTCCTCAAACGTGAATACACTGACTATTCCCTTTGCCTGGCACTTGTCCCGAGCTGCAAGTGTTGCTTGTGGACAGCACACCGCTGTGCTGATGGACCTGAGTCACTTTGATAGTTTCTGCCTCAGTAGGTCCAGGCTCTGCTCAGCAATGACCTTTCTGCTTCCATTCCTAGTCTGTGAACACTCTGGGGGTATATAGCCTATGTTTTCTTCTTCGACACCCAAAATTTAGCTAACTGTGTGTCCAAAACTGTGTATTGAACGGCAGTTGCTATTTTGGACAACAGCAGGGACTTTGGGGAAATTGTTAGGTACAATTGTCAGATAGCAGGACAATATGAAAGTCAGTATCAGCAATGACCAGGGCTGCACTGCAACTTGTAAGCAGAATCCCTTGTGGTGTTTTGGTCTCTTTGTCTAGGCAAAACACTAAAAAGCATATTTTATTTATATAGACAAAAACAGGCTAAGTTTACATTTTCTTAGGCCATAAAACCTCATTTTTCCCTTTAATTTAAAAAGAAATTAGAAAATGCCCCCACAGCCCTACAGTATCAGAAGCTCCTCTGCACAGTGCCACCCGCACTGATGGGTAAGTTGAGCCTCACAGGGACACTCGGGTGTGATGCTGAGGGAAGAAAATGGGAACAGATGAGCCATGTGCTCTGGAGAAGCGAGTGAAACTTCTCCACCAAACAATATTAAAGTGGAAACTCTGCGGTTAGCAAAGTTGTTTCCTCCGTTTCACTTCCCGTTTAAATACTTGACTTTTCATCTGTAGTTTTTACGAATCTACTATTCATGTTAGTAAAACAGTAGGGAGTCAGGGCTGGGTCCTGAAAGAGGGATAAAAGACGGCGTGAAGGGAAGGTGGAAAGGGGTGGACAACAAAGGCAGAGGGGCCTGTGGGGCCAAGTAACTATGCTGCCGGCTTTCGGTTAGTGGTACTTCATTAGATGGACTGCAGGACAGGTGACTCCAGTTGGTAACTTGAGAATAAAATAATTCACCAACTTGTTCCTCATAAAGTTCTTAACTTTAAGTAAAAACAAATATATTCTTTACTTTTTAGAAGAAAAAATATTACCTGTACCTGTAATATAAACGAGTGGAGGGGAGAGTTAACATTTATATGTTTTCACTATTTAGGTATAAAATCCTTATTTATTATTTGTGAGGTGTCTCATATGAAATAACATTAAGCAGGGCCACAAGACAAAACGAGGATGTTAAGGCATTTTGACCCGCTTCCCACTCTTGCCTGTCCCCAGCATAGCAACCTGTGTAGATCTGAGACAAAGAAAAGGTCACCCTTCTGTGTGTCTGTACAGTATGCATAATTTATGGAACTGTTTCCCCAAAGATGTATCACAGTAGACATAGAAAAGGCTTCAGCTGGGCATGGTGGTGCACTTCTGTAGTCCCAGCACTAGGGAGGCTGAGGCAGGAGGATCGCCATAAGTTTAAGTCCAGCCTGAGCTACATAAATGAGCTTAAAGCTATCCTGCACTATTTAGGAAGACCCTGTCAGAAACAGACAGACCCCTCGCCCCCGGTTTTAAAAATTGTTGAGAGAAATTTGAGAGTAGCAGTGCATACATTTGTAGTATGAGAAGTAGTCCACTCAGGGAAACATCCCTGCTCCGTAAGAGAACCATGACTGGGTGGCAGAGACCTCCAGGCTACGCACACTGGACCCAACATTGGAACCAAGTGCTTAGTGAGCTGCACAGCGGCACAGTTAGCCACTGGAGTCTTTTGGCCTCTGGTGTCCTGAAGGAGGAATGGCATACATTTTCCATCCTGTAATATTGAGAAGAGCCTTGAAAAATCCCTGCTCAACCTGTGTTTAACTCCGCTCCACGCTTTCAGTTTCTTATTTTCTGGCTCCAGGGAATAAACATCCCCCAGTGGTGCACTCACCCTCGATGTCTTCTCCTCCACAAAGGCTCATGGTCGCGATCAGCGCCAAGACACCGAGAACTAGAGCTTTGTTTAGAATCATCCTCTTCTCAAGCTGGTCTCCGCAGTTGCTGTTCTGAGTTACAAAGCAATTATGAGAACAGAGTCAAGGAAATCTGAGACACAGAACCAAATCCTCTAGCATGAGGTTTTGGCCAATCAGAAAAATCACCGATGATGATGCCTCAATTGCCAGGTGCAGAGTTTTTATTAAGAGGCCTGGCAGGACAGAGGGGAATCCCCGGGTTCTGATGCAGCCTGTGCTCAGAGTGGAACTGAGGAAGAGCTCTGCCAATGCAGGGAGGATTCTAATGAGACTTCTCTCATGTGTGCGTGTCTGTTGGTGGGGAGAGGGGTGGAAATGACAGAGCAACCTCATGGATAGGCTAATGCAGTGTTCTTTGGGATTTCCTGGGTTACAACCTCCAGGAATGCTTCACTCAATTGATTCCCCTTCCTAGAAATCGTCTGTAACCCCTGCCCTCGCCCAGCTTTCTCTGGTTTTCACACATATATCATTTATTTATTTATTTATTTATTTATTTATTTATTTATTGCTTCTGTAATAATGGAATTCTCCACATTTTGAGTTGACCCACTTACCTAGAACATTTCTGCTGATGGCCACCAAGCTATGCCTTTGCTCTTTCTCACAGAAATCATTAAAATCCAGCTGAGTAAATTTTTTCATGCTTTCAAAGCTTCATGTGTTTTCAGCCAGAGCAATGAAAGTTCTAATGTTACTAAGAGCTGTCTGTAATAATTGCACTATCTCTTAACCTGACTTTTTCTTTCTCTTGAGTAATATTTGTACTCTGTGTTTTGATGCTGCCTAAGTTTGAAGGAAATTTGGGGACACTGATCACACTGAAATTTAAAAGAAAGCTCTGACTAGGTCAGTTACTCTAAGAATTTTGTTTTTTAAAATTTAAGAATGTCAAAATATTGAAGGTAGAATGAGGAAAATTGCTGTGACTTAGGGAATTGGTTTCCTTCCCTTAAATTACTGGAATTTCATATTTGTTATCCCAACACATTAATATTTCAGAGATTTGTAAAGACCTAGGAATTGAGCTAAATTCAAAGGTAATTGTTAGAAGTAGATTTTCTATTCACTGGGAGCAGCGTGGCGGCGGCTGCTCTGGACCCGGCTTGGCTCGGGGGCGAGCACAGCGAACTCCACCTAGCTGTGCACTGCCACAGACGTTCAGGATGTCCCTGGGGCTCTGCCTACCTGTACCTCGCCCATTCACCGGGAGCAGAGTGGGGGCACTGCTCCATACCCGGCTTGGGTCAAGGGCGAGTGCAACGAACTCCACATAGCTGTGCACCTTGGGACCGGGCAACCAGACCCATAGAAACCTGCACCCATCCCCCGTGGGCCACAGTTGTTCGGGGCGTCACTGGGGTCTTCCCTACACCCCACCTGTTCGCCGGGGCGGCCCAGTGGTGGCTGCTCTGAGCCCGGCTTGAGTTGAGTGTGTGACCGTGCGGCTTGGGACTTCGCCAGGAGACCCATAGGAATTTGTGTCCATCCCCCGTTGGCCACAGATGTTCGGGGTGTCCCTGGGGTCCTGCCCTGCCTGCCCCCCACCCGTTCAGCCAGAAGGGCCCAGCGGTGGCTGCTCTGGGCCCGGATTGGGTTTGGAGCACGGCCAACAAATTCCACCTAGCCACTCAGCTTGGGACTTTGCCAGGAGCCCGGTGGGGGTTTGTGTCTGTCCCCTATTGGCCAGGGCCTTTCAGGGCATCTCTGGGGTCCTGCCTAGACACCACCCATTCACCTGGAGCGGCCTGGCAGCTGCTTCTCTGGGCCTCACTTATGTTGGGGGGGCACACAGTGAATTCCACCTGGCTATGCAGCTTGGGACCTTGCCAACAGACAGGTAGGAGTCCGCACCCCTCCCCCCATTGCCCAAGGAAGTTCGGAGCTTCCCTGGCATCCTGCCTGGGCTCCTCCCAGACACCGCCCAGCAACAGAACAGCCACAGTGGTAGTCTTGGCTGGAGCTGAAGGTATGCATTGTGAGTATCACCTAGCCTTGGCACCTCAACTGTGCACATTGGATTCACCTGCCACAGTGGAATACAGGAAAATGACAAAACAAAAGAGCAAAATTCAATCTTGCACCTCCAGTCCTTCCCAAACAAGCCAAAGAGACATGGACACAAGAAAATACGAGCCACACACCTGAAACTTCTGAAATGATAGCAACTAAAGTAAAGAAACAACTCTATGAAACTTTAAAGGAACTGAGGTTAGAAATGATTTCCCAGGTAAAACAAGAGATGATGAATGTAATGAAAGAAATGCTAAGCACATCTAAAGAAGACATAGTTGGAAATAGAGGAACACTGCAAAAGGATGGAGACCTTGAATGAAGAATACAAGAAAGAATTAGAATGCATGAAACAGATTCAAAGAGATATCCAGGAAATCAAGAATGCCTTCGAAAGCTGGCAAAGCCACCTCAATGAATGTGAAAATAGACTTTCAGACCTCAAAGACATGATTGCAGCTAGTGAGGAAGAAAGGAAACATTTTTTTTTTTTTTTTGCGGCACCAGGGATTGAACTCACAACCTTGCGCTTGCCAGGCAGGCACTTAGACCGCTGAGCTAGATCCCCAGCCCTGTTTTTGAGACAGGGTCTCACTATGCCATTCAGGCTGGCCTTGAGCTCACTTTGTAGCCCAGGCTGGTCTCGAACTCACAATGATCCGCCTGTCTCAGCCTCCTGAGTGCTGGGATTACAGGCATGAGCCACCACGCCAGGCTAAGGAAACATCTTTTAAAAATAACAAGGAATCAGGAAATAGCAATTCAGCAGTTGCAAGATGATGCAAAGAAAAACAATATAAGACTAATAGGTGTAAAAGAAAAAGAAGGAGAAAACACAAATGATATAAAAACACTATTTAAAGAACTCATAGCTCAAAATTTCCCAAACATGGGAAAGGAAACTGACATACAGATAAGTGAAGCATATAGAATTCCAACTAGCCATAACCAAAATAAATCAACACCCAGACATATAATTATCAGCATTCCAGAAATTCAACATAAGAACAGACTATTAAAAACTGTGAGAGAAAAGAAGCAAATCACCTATAAAGGAAAGCCCATCAGAAGTACAGCAGACTTCTCAACACAAACAATGAAGTCAAGAAAAACATGGAGGAAAGTATTTCAAATCCTAAAGGAAAACAACTTCCAACCCAAACTGATGTACCCTGCAAAACTATCCTTAAAAATTCATGGAGAAATAAGATACTTCCATGACAAAGAGCAGCTGAAGAACGTCATGACCACCAAACCAACCCTGCAAAGAATACTGAAAGATACTCTAGATAGACATGAAAATAGCTATGATGTAAAAAAACATCAACAGAAGATGAACACCAAGCAGGGCAAACAATTAAGAAGAGGGAAAAGGTAAAGAAACCACTGCAGATAACATGACTAAGATAACATGACTAAAACAAGCCAGTATATATCAGTTATAACCATTAATGTAAATAGCTTCAATTCACCAATCAAAAGGAACAGACTGGCAGAATGGATCAAGAAACAACATCCTACCATGTGCTGTCTACAAGAAACCCATCTAACCCAAAAGGAAACTCATACACTGAAAGTCAAAGGATGGAAAACAATACTCCATGCAACAGGAACCCAGAAAAAAGCAGGAGTAGCTATTCTGTTTGCGGATGATGTGAACTTCAAACAAATAATGGTCAAAAGAGATAAAGAAGGTCACTACATACTGGTTATGGGAAAACTCCAAGAGGAAAAAATAACAATCTTAAATATATATGCACCAAATATGGGAGCACCCAACT